>APFE031738561.1:68026-90107 GCA_000404065.3 Pinus taeda
AATTAGAAACAATATTTAGTTGAAGATTTGAGTTGTCACACGCGAATACAAAAATTTTGTTCATTTAGATCCATACTTCATCGCATATAATTCTATCAAATATTTTATTTAAATCCCGATGAATATTCTATTTTTATTTAACTTTTAAATTAGATAAATATTGTTTTTTTATTTTATTTCTCAAATATCAATGGATTATTTAAACATAAACATAAAAATAATTACAATGTAAAATTTGCTTTCAAAACCTACAATTGCAACCTGTAAAAGTTGTAAAACTCAAAAAATGACACCATATTATAGCAAAAGCAACTTTTCAATGTGGTAAAAGGGTAAAAGAGAGTAATTTGGCCATTGAGGACCGGACCGGAATAGAAGTGATCCCTATGTTATAGTCAAGTTGGGTAATCAAGTGAGTGAGTAAATACTACTATTCTTTCCAATTATTATTTTTTAACGATGAGAAGCAAACTCACGTTTGTTTTTCCAGATTGAATGTCTGGATCTTCTATATAATTTAAATTAGTCAAACCACTTTGGAAGATATCTAGCATTACTACACGTATGATTCTTTTGAGATAATTTTTTTTGGTCGTCCTTAGGACATTCAGAAAATAAAAAGCTATGGAACTTTTACAAGTTTAGGATACTTGAATATTCGTGATTTAAAGTTTTTAACTAATATAATGGTTTAATAATTATTCATTAATAACTTTATTTTTTATTTGTAATTTTTTTATCAATTGAATTTAGATAAATAAGTCTACATGAGGTACTCAGCGGTAAGGCGTGGAAATGAAGTTTCACCGACTTGAAGTTTTGGTTTAAATCTTGGGCTACCCTTCCCCATAGAGGGGTACATAATTGACATGTAAATCGGGAAGTCCACCCCAGTTACAAAAGAAAAAATTAAGTAATAATGTTTAAAAATATTAAAATTTTATTATTATTTATATTATATATTAAGAGATTTGAAAAAAATTTACAACTTTTGAATGGTACAAACCACAAAACTTAAATCTAGAATTACAACTTATTTTTTCAAAATTTAAAAATTACTTATAGTCCAAAATTTTAACTATCATAAAATTTCCATAACCGGTAACCTGAAAATGAAATTCCAAGCGTGCTTTTAAGATTTAGAATTCTATCTAACATGAAATTATTGATATACTTTTAATTTAGGGTTTCGATTTTGACATTTTCATGATATTCTTGAGAAGTTTCCTTCATAAATAGAAATGTAAACTTTAAGGACTCATTATGGAATAAATAAAAATATGCTTTGCTAAGATTAGGTGAAGATTTATTTTTATTTTTTTAAATAAAAGTCCAAAGAGGGTGCTTGTGAGCTTAAAATAATTAGAGTATGCAAGAGGAGGGAAATTAAATAAACAAGTTGAGAAGGAAGCCAAATAGAAGTGTCCATAGGTCCTAGAGGTTGAACCTGCTCTGATACTAAGTGTAGGGACAAACCTAAAAAAAAAAAAACACTAAGAATAAAACCATAAGAAACTAGCATTGGGAACTCAAAATATTAAGAACTTATATAAAACATCCATGAATTTCACTGTATTATATATATCATCTATTTTACATATTATTAACTAGAGTCATGATAGATTCATATAAAAGAAAATTATATAAACATAGGTACCTTTCACCAGGAGACTTTCAATCTTGACTTGCCGTTATTTTCACTCCCTTGTTGTCGGTCGCCTCCAAGTGTGAATTTTGACGTGCTTCATCCGAATGTAGTGACCCGCCAATTGACCCCCCATCCTACTACTTGGGTATTGTCCTTCCTTGCGGACCTCCGTGCTGCCATGGGGTTGTACAATGGAGGAAATGTATTAGTTGGTAGAGGAGAGCACTCTTTGGCTCAAGAGTCCCCTCTTTAAAGTCCTCTACCTCACCAAACTCACTATAGCTCGTAGTCACTACTCTGACATAGTCTCATCCATCCAACAATAGGGTAAAAGAAAAGTCTTTTCTCCCATGGCTTGCCCATTCTTTTATAGGAGTCTTCATAGGTGACACTTTGCATTTCATGCATAATTATTTATTTTTGTTAATCCAACAGTTTGATTATTCACCCACCCATGTGTCTCTCTTTCACCAAGGATCTCCAACATTATTTACTTAAATTTTAATTTAGAATTATATTTTTCCTCCCCCAACAAGACTTCCTATTTCTTCTCCTATTTGTCTCTTAACCCGTTTTTTCTACTCCTTAGATTGTGTTCATTATCAAAGTCAATTGATAAGTCACATATTTGATCAACTAAATGCTCCCTAATTTAGCCTCTTAGATGGATATTCTTATGTTGGTTGTTGCCACATGGAAGTTCTCTAAATTTCTCTAAAATTTAATTTATTAATCTTGTTTTAATTCACCACCCTCTTCTCTTAATTAGGTTTAACTATTTTAGGATTAATATTTATACTTACATCTATGTCCCTCTTTCCCCCTTTTACCTAATTAAGTTACTTAAGTACATTATCTACCTAATATTTTCCAACATGGGAAGAGTAGAATTTTCAAGGTAAAATATTTTGTTTCTTCGATGATCTCCTTAACCCAAATTTTATTCTTGATTTAATTACCTTGGTTCTTACATAATTTACCACTTGATGTGAATTTACAGGGTTTTCATATCTTGATTATATTTATTATTTTTTTAATATTTTTAATGATTCTAAGGGTGCCAAGTTGGTCATGCCCTTCAAGAACTTCCCTTGAAGTTCCAAGGGTGTCATGCCTAACAATTTATTTGTGATGTCAAAGGTGCCAAGTTGGTCATGCCCTTCAAGAAATTCCCTTGAAGTTCCAAGGCTTCCATGTCACTTTCCCTTCAAGCATCCAGTGGCTACGAGGGGAAAGTATAGGTGAAATGACACAGACCACTATCATCTCTTATGTTTCCTACCATAGTCAGACTAATGGTGTGGTAGATTACCAATTAATTACTAGAGCATTGTATAAACTAGGAGCAGGCAGAATTCTATGAAGATGTGTTATGGAGCACGAGCGACTGATGGTCTTGGCGGAAGTGTATGCAGGATTTGCAGGAGGACATTATGCAAGATAACTTAAAACATAAAATATTCTCCATGTTGGATTGTGGTGGCCTATCATGCATGTCTATGCTAAGGATATTTGTAGGACTTGTGACATGTACTAGTGAGTGGGAATATCATCCAAAAGAGATGAAATTCCTCTAAGCCCGTAACTCATATTGTTGTCATTTAACAAGTGGTGCATCAACTTTGTTGGACCAATTGACCCACCCACAAGGAGGACTGGAGTGCAATACATTATCACCACTACATATTAATTGCCCAGATGGGCTAACGCTACACTGGTAAAAGATTGCGACGTAGAGACTACTGCATGATTTATGTTTGAAAATGTGGTGATCAAGTTTGGATATCCCAGAATTTTAATGAATGATCAAGGGATACACTTCTTGAACATAAATATCACTATGTTAACAGAGGAGTTATTAATTTGGAAACTCAATGACAAATTCCAACCATTACATTAAATTCCTCTTTCCGAGAGGACCAAAATTGACCATTGAAGCACATGATTTGGACATGGCAAAGTGTATTTTTGATGTGCAGCCCACAGTTGCACAAATTGTCCAGGTAGGACTAAGGAAAATTTGCCCCTCCAAGGTTATATATAAATACAAGTTACCTAAATCTCATTTGCACATCCCAGCAGCACATTCTATTTCCCTCTCTTGATCTATTTTGGTTCGTACAGGTCTGAGGCAGTGAAATTTTCTTCACGTGTGCGAGGGTCTTGGAGGCTAGGTTGACTTTTTGTGTTGAATTTATAAAATTGAAAAGTTTGACCAAGTTTGGATTCAATTTTCGACTTGATTTGAGTGGGAAAATTACGATTTTTAGAGGCCAAGTTGATTGGCACTAAGACCGAGAAAATCTAGGTAGTTTGGCAAGGCGTTAACTTTTGATTTGACCACAAGGAATTCTCTCTCCTTTATTAGACTTTTGTTAACTATTTTGGGCTTACTTTGAATAGTAAGAAAGGTCGAGTTTGTGTGTTGTTGATTGAGCTACTAAGGGACTATTTTGGTTGTTGGTTGTTAACTGGTTAGGGCACACATTGTTGCTATTGACTAGGATAGATTTGCACTAGAGTTGACTTTTGTTTACTCTCTCTCTCTCTCTCTTGTTTTTTATTTGGATAGTTTCTTGGCATATTGACATACTTAGATATTGGATATTGTCTATTCAAACCCTGATTTTGACTCTTGGATGTTGTACTCTCTGCTAAAAAATTGAACACAATCTAATATAAGAAGATTTTGAAAGACTTTTTTTCCTTGTGGCGTTTTCCCTAGTCATCGACCAAATATTGTGTCTCTTGTCTCTTGGTTATCTTTCATTGTGAATTTGTATAATTGTTCTATCTAATATTTCTCTATTATAATTCGCTAATTCAAGAAGTCATATTGTAATTTGGATGCTATTGGAAATTGTTGAAGTAATAGTTGCAACATAGAACAATTCTTGATGAAAATCAACATGGTATCAGAGCTGAGGTGAAGACAAACCCAAGAGACATAGAGCAAGAGCATCCATTCTCTAATAGTTGAATTTTGGTCTAGTAAAAAATGTCTATCTCATAATTCAAGGATAATAAAAAGTTAATTGATGCATATGGCTTTGCAACTTGGAAGACCAGGATCAATATCACATTAGATGAGTATGATGCCATGGAATATGTGGAAGGAAATATTTCAGCACCTCTAGAAAATGCTCCCCAAGCTTTCAAATCCAAATACTAGAAAGGTGAGATCAAAACTAAGAAGGTCATTATTGACTCTTTAAGAGATCATTTACTTGTTTATATTTCTTCTTTGAAGACATCTAAGGAAATGTATGATAAGAATGTGGGCATGTATGAAGTGAACAATTTGAGTCACATTATGGACTTGAAAAATCAACTCAAGGAACCTAAGATGCACAAGGAAGAGACTATACAATTATTCTTCATCAGAATCAGTGAAATCAGGGATCAACTATGGACTTCTCAAGAAATTGTACCTAACAGGGAATTAGTGATGACTTCCCTTATTGGTCTTCCTTCATCATGGGTCAAATTCATTACTTCTCTAAACAATAGAGAAATGATCCCTAATTTTGATGAGCTACTTTCTCTATGCAATCAAGAAGAAAGATTGACGTTATCTAGCGGAAGGATTCAAAGGCCAAATGAAGGAGAGCCTACTGACTTCGTTATTCAAGGGAAGAAGAAGAACAACATGAAAGGAAAGGGAAATCCATTTAATGCAAGAATATCTCCTCAAGCCAACCGAGACTCCAACGACTCAAGAATATGAGATAGAGATGTTGAATGTTACAATTGTCATCAAAATGGTAGATAAGTTAAAAATACGAGTTGAAAAAGTAGTTTTTTTCCCCTCTAAAATTCAATGATGTAATCTAATCTTATTTTATTATTTCCACTATTATTTTATAATATTCCTTAGGAGGCCCATTTTAGACCTCAAACTTTCTCTAATGGAAGTTCTCTCTATTTTGGTAGAGAGGGAGTCAAGTTTGAAGATTATTCTTGGAGATAACTCCACTCATCTCGTTAAAGGCTTTGGGTTTGTCAAATTTCACTTGGACTCTAGTGAATTTGTTTTTTCTTCATGATGTGATGTATGTGTCAGGATTGAAGAAGAATCCATATCTTCTTTGGAAGACAAAGGAATGAGGATTGCTTTCATCAAAGGAAAAGTACTTATTTTACCTGTTGGATCCTCTATGAGAGATGCTTTCACATTTGGATCTAGATTTGAAGGAATTTATAGTCACTAGAAGACCTATTCTAGAAATGGTCCATAATACAAATTATCAAAGCAAGATGTGGCGCCAAAGGCTGACCCATCTTCACTATGAAGCACTTCTGAAATTCAAGAAGTTAGTCTTTGATATTCTCGATGTTCAAGCTCATCATGATGGAATATGTCCCGAGTGTGCCAGTGGAAAGAAGATAAGGAGACCATTCCCCTCTAGCAAGAATAAGACAAAAGACATCCTCCATCTCATTCATTCTGATATATGTGGTTCGATGCTCATACAGTCACTTGATGTCCATATATATTACATTACCTTCATTGATGTTTTCTCAAGAAAGACATGGATATATTATTTGAAGCACGAGGATGATGCCTTCAAAATGTTCAAGGAGTTCAAAGCTTTGGTCAAATATCAAATCAGGAAGAAAATTAAGATCTTTAGGTTTGACCATGGTGGGGAATACATCTCAAATGAATTCATAGGATTTTGCAAGAAGGAAGGTATAAAAAAGGAGACTATTATGCCCTATAATCTCGAACAAAATGGAGTAGTTGTGAGAAAGAACCAATATATTTTAGTTGTTTGAGCCATGCTCCATGATCAAAAGTTGTCTAGCTTCCTTTGGGGAGAGGTGACAAATACAATGATATATGTTTAAAATAGGGTGCCTCATAAATCTTTGGACAACAATACCCTCTAGGAAGTATTCACAGGTGTCAAGCCTGACATTGGTCACCTCCATATATTTTTCTACCCGTATATTTCCATGTGCCAAAGGATAAAAGAAACAATTTTCATTAGGGGAGTTTTGAGGTTTAAAATGGGCCTCCAAAGAAAAATGTACAACCAAAATAAACTTTATAAGAACCAATAGGATTCAAGATGATGATGTCAACCATGGGGGATGATTCACCATTTTTGGAGTAGAAAAGTAAAAAGATTAAAAAATAATAAAATAATAAAACTACTTTTCCAACTCGTATTTTCAACTTATCTCCCTAAGGTTTTACTCGAATTTCGATTGCGAGTACTCGTTGGATGCAAAATTTAATTCCTCATCCAAAGAGTACCCATGATACACACTTTTGATGGACCCTGATACAAAAAAATGAAAAATACATGAAACAATGTGATTGCAATCACATTTTCATGTATTTTTCATTTTTCGTGTAGCAGATTCCATCGAAAGTATGCAACATGGGTACTCCTTGGATGAGGAATCAAATTATGCATCCAACGAGTGTTTTTGCTCGAAATTTGAGTAAACGCATGGGGAAATAAGTTGAAAGTATGAGTTAAGATATATATATATATATATTATATATATATATATATATATATATATATATATATTTATTTATTTATTTATTTATTTATTTTTTCCCTCTAAAATTTGATGATGCAATCTAATCTTATTTTGTTATTTCCACTATTATTTTATAATTTCCTTAGGAGGCCCATTTTAGACCTCAAAACTCCCCTAATGGAAGCCACTAAAAGAAAAGGTACGTTTGTTGGATATTGTGAAAATTCTAAAGCATTTAGAATATATATTATTGGTCAAAGGAAGGTTGAAATTAGCAGGGATGTAACATTCGATGAAGTTGTCGCCCTTGGAAAAGAAAGGGACCTTCCTCTATCTCCTCCTCCTAAGAAGAAGATTTAATATATATGGATATTCTAAAAGGTTCTTCCATGCCTAAATTTGAGAGAGACATTGTTGATGACCCCCTGGACCCTCCTCCATGTGACACTCCAGCTAGGAAGAGGTCACTTTGGTTTTGTGACACATTACAAGATGTGAAGAGACACATTCCTACCAAAGGGACCTTTAGAGATAGCAAGAAACTGTGTAGGTACCATGGATATGTTATAACAATGAGAAATGTGATTCAAGCAAATCATCCCACCTTTGAAGAGGTTGTGAAGGAAAAAGTATGGATGGATGCTATGATTGAAGAATATGAGTCAATTATGAAGAATGACGTATGGGATGTTGTGTCGAGACCAAAGGGGAAATTCACGGCGACTTCAAAATGGATCTACAAGATCAAGCATGGGGTTTATGGAGGCATCAAAAAATACAAGGCAAGGTTCATACCCTGAGGTTTCTCCCAAAAAGAGGGAGAGGATTATGATGATATATTTTCTTCAGTTGCTCGCTACGCCACCATTCGGTCCATTGTTGCACTTGCAGCTAGTCGGGGTTGGACTCTTCACCAGATGGATGTGAAGATTTCCTTCTTGCATGGTTTTCTTCAAGAAGAAGTATATATTGAATGACCTCCAGGATTTGAGGTTCGTGATAGGAAGACACATGTGTGTTGATTGAAGAAAGCTCTTTATTGATTGAAGCAAGCCCCCTGTGCTTGGTATGCCCGCATTGACAATTACTTGAAGAAGTTGGGATTTGCAAGGAGTAGTGTTGATCCAAACTTTTACTTCAAATTGGTCCAATCTATGACTCTCATTTTGATATTATATGTCGATGATTTGTTCTTGATAGGTACAGACCCCCTCATTCTTGAATGTAAGGGTGAGTTGGCTACTGAATTCAAGATGAAAGACCTTGGTTTGATGCACTATTTCCTGGGACTAAAAGTATGGAAAAGACTAAGAGATATTTTCCTTTCACAAGAAAAATATGTTGTGAAATTTTTAGAGAGATTTGGCATGGTAGAATCAGTCCTTGCCTAAATCTATGGAGATGAATTTCAAGAATCTATTGGAAGAGGTTATTGAACCAGACCTCACAAACCCTTACGAGTATAGATAATTGATTGGTGCTCTGATGTTCCTCGTGAACACTCACCCTAATGCATGTTTAGTTGTTAACACTTTGAGCCAATTTATGACCAAGCCTCACCATGTACATTAGGACGCTACCAAACATGTATTGAGATATCTACACTGGACTATTAACCTTAGACTAAAATATGTCATTGGAGATGTTAGACTACATGGATATAGAAATATGGATTAGGATTGCAGTGTTATCGACAAGAAGAGTTCTTTTGGATGTCGTTTTAATCTTAAATCTTTTGTGATATCGTGGATGAGAAGGAAGTAGAATTTTGTAGCCTTTAGCATAGCTGAGGCTGAGTATGTTGCAACCATCCTGGTGAGTTTTGAAGCAATTTGTTTAAGGCAACTCTTTGGAGAGTTATTTGAGCAGGTCCTAGATACATAAATTATCTGTTGTAACAACAAGAGTGGGATTCATTTTTCAGAGATCATGTGTTCCATGACAAGTCCAAGCATATAGAGATCACATATCATTACATCTAAGACATGGCGCAGAGAGGATATCCTTCACATTTCAAAGCTGATATCCTCACCAAGGATTTGTTGAAATAAAATTTCTTGGTCTTCATAAAGCAACTTGGATTGGTTGAGACGAACCTTTTGGATAACGACCTAGGCTAATCAAGGACACTGGGCAATGCTCTTCCCACCTGGTTGAGATCATAGTGTGAGGAATGGATTTGATGAGCTCCTAGGGATGAAGGACTTATGAGTGATAAGGTGTAGAGACCTAAGATCTCCCCTAGTCAGAGTATGCCCCAATTAGCGTCCTTCCCACTATGTGGGATAACCTCCCTATCTAGTTAATGGGATGAGGGACTTGGGATAAAATGTGATCCCTACACTTTTTAGTAGGTGGATCTCACCTAATTTGGTTGATGCAAGTGTTTTACCATCTAAATCTTTAGGGTTAGGATGGACGATCAGGGAAAATAGGGTAGAGTGTAATCCTTAGCTCCAGTAAGTTGATCTCACCTATTGTTAAGGAATTTGGGATAGAGTGGGATCCCTACGCATTGGGGTAGGTTGATCTCATCCATTGTGTTTCAGGCAGTAGATATGGCTCACCGATGACAATGATGATTCTGGGTGATAGAAAAATCTCCCTGATTTTTATCGAGTCAGGTTGGTAACTGGAGCTCCCTTGCAACAATTATTCTTGTTTAGTTTGAAGACTGTTCAATATGAGATGAGCAAAGACAAGTAGAGATGAGAAAGGAAGCACATGACATGATATATTTACACGGTTTAGTTGGAATTTCTCCCTAGCTGAGAGGGAGTGTTAATTTGGCAACTCAGCGACAAATTCCAACAATTGCATTAAATTTCTCTTTTCGAGAGAACCAAAATTGACCTTTGAAGCACTTGATTCACACATGGGAAAGTGTATTTTTTAAGTAAAGACCATAGTTGCACAAATCATCAAGATCGGCCTAAGGAAAAATTGTCCCTCCAAGGTTGCATATAAATAGAAGTGACCTCAAGCTCATTTAGACATCACATTAATACATTATTCTTCTCTCTCTCTTGATTTAGTTAGTTCGTACAGGTTTGAGGAAGCCACATTTTCTTCACATGTGTGAGGGTCTTGGAGGCTAGGTTGACTTTATCTGTTTAATTTTTACAGTTAAACAATTTGACCACAGTTTTACCAAGTTTGACTTCATGGTTTCACTTGTTGAGTGGGAAAATTAAGATATGCGGACGATGAGTTGACTGGCACTAAGACCAAGAAAAATTGGGTAGTTTGATAAGGTGTTGACCTCTTATTTGACTGTAGGAAATTGTATATTTGACTGCATAGAATTCTCTCTCCTTTGTCTAGACTTTTTTTGATTGATTTTGGTTGACTTTGACCAACAAGGAAGGTCGATTTTGTGGGTTGTTAACCAAGCTACTAACAGATTTTTTTTACTTTTGACTATTGATTGGTTAGGCCACATATTACTACTATTGACTTGGATAAATTTTCACTAGAGTTTACTTTTGTTGACTCACTCTCTCTTGTTTCTAATTTGGATAGTTGCTTGCAATATTGACATACTTGGATATTGGATATTGAATATTGGCTAGTCAAATCTTGACTTTGACTCTTGGATGATGTACTCTCTCTGCTGAACATTTGAAGAAAATATAATAGAAGAAGATTTGCGAAGCATTTTTCCCATTGTGGGGTTTTTCCCTAGTCATTGACCAAATATTGTGTGTCTTGTCTCTTGGTTGTCTTTCATTATGAATTTGTATAATTGTTCTATCTACTACTTCTCTACTATCATTGGCTAATTGAAGGAGTGGAATTGTAATTTGGATGCTATTGGAAATTGTTGAAGTTATAGTTGCAACATAGAACAATTCTTGATGAAAAATTAACATGGTATCAAAGCTAAAGTGAAGAAAATCCCAAGAGACATAGAGTAAGAGCATCCATTCTCTAGCAGTTGAATTTTGCTCTGGTCAAAAATGTCTACCTCATATTTCAAGGATAATAAAAAGTTAGCTAATGCATCTGGCTTTGTAGCTTGGAAGACCAAGATCAATGTCACCTTAGATGAGTATGATGTCATGGAATATGTGGAAGGAAAGATTTCAGAACCTAAAGAAAATTATCTCCAAGCTGAAAAAACCAAGTACAAGGAAGGTGAGACCAAAGCTAAGAATATCATTATTGACCCTTTAAGAGATCATCTACTTGTTTATTTTTCTTCTTTGAAGACATCCAAGGAAATGTACGATAATATTGTGGGAATGTATGAAGTGAACAATTTCGGCCACATTATAGACTTGAAAGATCAACTCAAGGAATCTAAGATGCTCAAGGGAGAGACTATACAATCACTCTTCATAACAATCACTGAATCCGGGATCAACTCTAGACTGCTAAGGAAATTGTACCTGACAGGGAATTAGTGATGATTTCCCTTAGTGGTCTTCCTTCATCATGGTACATGTCCATTACTTCTATCAACAATAGAGAAATGATCTCTACTTTTAATGAGCTACTTTCTCTACAAAATTAAGAGGAAATATTGATTATATCTAGGGGAAGAATTCAAAGGCCAAATGAAGGAGAGTCTACTACCTTCATTGCTCAAAGGAAGAAGAAGAACAAGAATAAAGGAAAGAAAAATCCATCTAGTGCAAGAATACATCCTCAAGCCAATAGAAACTCCAAGGATTGAAGAAGATGAGTTAGAGATGTTGAATGTTACAATTTTCATAGAAAGGGTCAATATGCTCAAGGTTTCCCCAAACTTAAAGGTCCTACAACAATAATTGTGGCTACAACAACAACATTTCATATGATAGAAGAGATGGAAGAAGCAACCATAGAAGAAGAAGAGACTCTCCTAATGATCATGAAGAAATTTATCGTCCACAAAAGAGGTCAATAAATTTCAAGTATGAAAGTAATGCTACTAATCAATCTAAATATATCCTTATTTCTAATCTTTCTAGTTCCTCTCCTCTAAATGCTTGGGATAGCTAGTTGCTTGATAGTGGGGCCTCTCATCATTTCTCTGGGTATAATCATTAGACAAATTTAGAGTTCTAAAATGGGCCTCAAAACAAATACAAACAAAATCAACTTTATAAGAACCAATAGGATTCTAGATGATCATGTCAACCATGGGAGATGATTCACCATTTTTGGAGTAAAAAAAAAATCTATTTTTTCAACTCATATTTTCAACTTATCTCACTACGGTTTTACTCAAAATTCGAGAGGGCTCACTCTTTGGATGCAAAAGTTAATTCCCCATACGAGGAGTACCCAGGTTCCATTCTTTCAATGGACCCTGCTACATGAAAAATGAGAAAAACATCGAAAACATTATTGTAATCACATTTTTCATTTTTTTTTTTCTCATTTTTCGTGTAGCAGGGTCCATTGAAAGTATGAAAAATTGGTAATCCTTGGATGAGTAATTAAATTATGCATCCAACGAGTGCTCCTGATCAAAATTTGAGTAAAAATATAGGGAGCTAAGTTGAAAATACGAGTTGAAAAAGTATTTTTTCTTTTTTCTGTTTAAAATTTGATGATGTAATCTAATCTTATTTTATTATTTCCACTATTATTTTATAATATTCCTAAAGATTCCCATTTTATACCTCAAAATTTATTTAATGTAAGTTCTCTCTAATTTGGCAGAGAGGGAGTCAATTTTGAAGATTTCTTGGAGATAACTGCACTCATCTCATCAAAGGCTTTGGGTCTGTCAAATTTCACTTGGACTCTGGGGAATCTGTTTTCCTTCATGATGTATTTATGTGTCGAGATTGAAGAAGAATTTGGTATCAATATCTATGTTGGAAGACAAAGGAATGAGGATTTATTTTATCAAAGGAAAAGTACTTATTTCACCTGTTGGATCCTTTATGAGAGATGCTTTCACAATGGGATCTAGAATCGAAGGACTCTATAGAGTCACTAGAAGACCTCTTCTAGCAATGGTCCATGACGAAAATAATCAAAGAAATTTGTGGCACTGAAGGTTGACCCATATTCACTATGAAGCACTTCCAAAAATGAAGAAGTTAGTCTCTGAGATTCCCAATGTTCAAGCTCATCGTGATGGAATATGTCCAGGGAGTTCCAGTGGAAAAAAGACAACGTGACCATTCCACTACGGTGAGATTAAGACAAATGACATCATCCATCTCATTCATTCTAATATATGTTGTTTGATGTTGATACACTCACTTGGTAACCATCTCTATTACATTACCTTCATCAACGATTTCTCAAGAAAGACATGGATGTATTATTTGAATCACAAGGATGAGACTTTTGAAATGTTCAAGTTCAAAGCTTTTGTCAAAAATCAAACAAGGAAGAAAATTAAGATCTTTAGGTCTGAAATTGTTGGGGAATACATATCAAATGAATTCATAGGCTTTTTCAAGAAAGAAGCTATCAAAAAGGATACTATTCTGCCCTATCATAACGAACAAAATGGAGTGGCTGAGAGAAATAATCACTCTGTTGTAGAAGCTTCCCGATCCATGCTCCATGATCAAAATTTTTCGAAGTTCCTTTGGGGAGAGGAACAAATACAGTGGTATATGTTCAAAATAGGTTTCCTCATCAATATTTGGACAACAAGATCCCCGAATAGGTATTCGAAGGTGTCAGGCCCAATATTGGTCACCTCCATATATTTGGATACCCCATATATTTCCATGTGCCAAAGGACAAAAGAAACAAGCTAGAAACCACTAGAAGAAAATGTGCATTTGTTGGATATTGTGAAAATTATAAAAGATTTAGAATATATAATTTTTGTCAAAGGAAGGTTGAAATTAGCAGGGATGTAATGTTCGATGAAGATGTTTCCCTTGGAAAAGAAAGGTATCATCTTTTTCCTCCTCCTCCTAAGAAAAAGAGTGATGATATGGATATTCTAGAAGGTTCGTCTGTGGCTGAATCTGGGAGAGACATTTTTGATGACCCCATCAACCCCTTGGATCCTCCTCCATGTGACCCTCCATCCAGGAAGAGGAAAATTTGGCTTTGTGACACATTACATGATGCTAAGAGATACATTCCCACCAAAGGGACCTTTAGAGAGAGTAAGAAGTTGTGCAGGTACCAGGGATATGTTGTAGTAATGAGAAATACGATTCAAGCAAAGCGTCCTGGTGGGATCTAGTATTGCAGCAATGATGCTGCAACTCCTGGGATCCCCTTCTTTACTTTTATCAACACAGTTGTTCATAACAAACTTGGAAGCGACGGTGTTGTATGCACAAGTACTAGCTCTTGCCGTAGGCTGTCACTTGATCAGCTGGCACAAGTCTGCTAGGAGCTTAAGCCAACTTCTATGAGCTCTTAGAAGAGTATTTTAACTATGATGGATGAAAGCTAACTCAAAAGAGGCTAGTCTACTTGCAGAAAGAAGCTAAAAGCTGAAAAGAAATGCAAACCCTAACAAACCATAATTTTACTAACTAGCCCTACTGGTGCAAGAAAAGAGATGAAAGTGGTGGAAATGGATGCCATTGACTTTTAGAAAGGTAAAACGCATGTGACTAAGCTACTTCTGCAGTAAAATCTAAAAAAAACATCTTTTTTCATTTTTGAGTAATTTGGCAGAATTATTATGCATGTGCCTTAACTCTTTTTGATTGTGCAGAGGTTGATTGGCAAAAGGAAATGGGATAGGCACTTGCAGGAGGTTGGGAATGTGAGAAGAGGGCCTAGGGGGTGCCTAGCACACTTCTAGAGAGTTTCACAGTGATCAGATCTCAAAAATCCGCTCATGTTAATTTCTACAGGAAGTCTGCAAGGGTTCTATAGGATGTTCTACAGGAAGATCCGAAAGAGGATTTTGGAGGGTTGATAGTGGAAAAACAGTGGGAAAGTGGAAATGGAGGGTGGATGAGGATGTGAAGGGGTCTAGGACCTGGTAAATGAGGCTAAGGAGTAATTAAGGTGGTTGGATTTATTCAAGGATGGAGGGAGCAATGTTCCACAAGAATGTAGAAATTAGGGCAAATTGGAAAAGTGTGGCAAATGAAGGGAAGGAATATTGGGTTAGAGGTTGGAGCAAGTTGTATGGTGGAGAAAGGGTAGGTAGGAATTTATTACAGGTTTTCTGCACACTATTTTCCAAAACTAATCGAACAAAGACTAGGAAAACCAAAGATCTAGTTATTTTGACCTAATCTGACCTAAAATCTAGAAACATGATGAACATAAGTTTATACACAGGAAATCATGCAAGATAACTATGGAAACTAAGCAAGAGTAGATCTTAAACATGCAAGTACAACTGGTATCAATTGTTCCAACTAAAAATCTAACACTAGCAATTTCATGGAGAGGCAAAAACAGTGTTTTTGTGGCAGCAAGTATGCCTTGGTCTCAGCTCATGGTCCCAAGGAGGGAGAGGTGAGATAAAGGATTGCTTGATGGAATTTTTGTAGATTTTTTCTGTTACCAAACTTTCAAATCAACCTGAAGCATGAAAAGCTACTTTAACCATAAAAAAAACCTAAGTAACAAAGCAAGATTTTAACCTAAATAGCAGAAATTATTCTATGAATGCAGCAAAGACACATAAAAGTACACAAAGGAGGTACTGGCACTTGGGTTGGACCCAACCCCAAGAGCTACAACCTCCTAAGAAAGCTCAGAGCTGGTACAAGGTGAAATTTATCTCCATTACATAAAAAATAATCATGTCACAAAACTGTTTACAGCAAAAGCTTGAAGTTGAGCTGAAATGTAGAGCTGCACTAAAGTGAAAAAAACAACAGTTCAATGGCTAAACTACTAAGTATTGAAGCCTTCCTACTTATGCACTATGAGGACTCCCAACCACCCTCCTTAACTTTAGGAGCTTCGCTACTCAAGACTGCAGTTAATCAGCCACTTCACAAAATCTGCTCGGCTGCCCCTTGAAATCATCTTTGGTGGGATGTTGAACTCCGAGCTAATGGTGGAGAACTCTAGGAAGGGGTCATTTAGTGTTGGAGACACCCTTCCTACAAATCCTCAGCCTTGTTCCTTCGTATTTGGCTGTCAACTGGCTCATAAATGCTTGACCTTGGTCCAAAAGATGTCCAAAAATCTACAATAAGCACGTATTAGACTTTGTGGTCAAGTGACTATTCTCATTCATTCAATTAACATAAATATATTCAAAACCATGCATAGAAATATGAAGAATGATGGATTAATCAATAATAATAGGCAAAATGAGCCCAATAAGTTACCCATTTGTGGGGCTCATCATCAGCCCCCTGCTGAATGTGTTGCTCATCCTCTGAGCAACTAATCCAGCTCATCATATTTGATTGCTTTGACTGCCTCCCTAACATCCTAGGATTCTTAGGTGATGTCCTCTTCTCGGTCATGAAACCCTGCTTTTCTCTCTACCTCCTCCCACTGCCTATGTTCTTCTTCTTCTTTGACCCCTTCCAGCAGTCCCAAAAGCAATGGAGGACTGAACTTTAGGCCAATCTAGCTAGCCTTCAAATTTTGCATTGTTTGTTTGTAGAGAGGTACTCTGGCCGAAGCCTCCCGCATCCTTGTTGGGGAGTGCTACTCCCTTATTTTTAGACTCTGGGACAATGTGTTCCATCTCTTGGTGCAAGCATGTATACAGTTATCACCCAACAATCTCTCTATTTCCTCAAAATGGCCTGAGCTTGTCTTTCAATGTAGTGTGTGAGAACCTGAGGGTTGTTGGCCAGGTGCTGATGGGCATACACTAAAGCTAAGGGATCTTCTGGTTCTACTATGATCATGAGTGGCTCACTCAGCTCCCTGTCCATAACTTCCTTAATTTCTTCTGCCCTCTTTTCCTCATGGTTTAACCAAGAGGCCATGGCCATTAGTTTCACATCTCCCAATGCTGCATTGGGGTCCCATAGGTTCATGTTTGGAAGTGCCATGTTGTGTAAATAGAATTTTGCTAACTTGGCCTTGTCTTCTGCTGAGCTACTGTCACACAAATACATGAACTGATTGTAGTTCTGGAATGGAATGGTGCCCCTTTGAGCCAGTGTGTTAATTTGAAATTGCAACCATTGATCCTTAAGATATAATGCATACGACTTTGCAGGTTTCCTACATTGTAAGGCTTCTATTGCCCAGCTGGCCATACAAGACATTTGGGCTTCTTTCTCTTGCACCTGTTGTTTCAAAGCCTGTATTTCTTCGGCTGCCTGTGACTCCTTTTCCTGTAGCAGTTTTGTTAGCATTTCAACTTCAGTTGGCAACTTTTCTTCTCTCTGTTGTTCCTCAGTTGTCTCCTTGTCTGCTGGAGGTCTTTCTTGCTGTTGTTGCTGCTCTCCCACAATGGACAGCATATCTTCCTTATGAATTTCCTGTAGCTGCAAATGCTTCCTCAGCAGCTCATTCTCTTCCTGTAATTTGGCTTTCTAACTGCTTTCCATGTGCATCACCATGGCCAACTCTTACCTTGATTCCTTTAGTTGTTCCTCTAGGTGGCCTATGTCTGCAACACCCTTGGATTTGGCAATCCTCATCCAAGTGTGAGTCCTAACCCTCTCTTGTTCCAATGCAAAGAAGAGTGGTACAACAAGCTTCTGTGGGATAATCTTCCCACCTTCTAACAGGTTTCAATATAAGCCCAAGCTAGGCTGAGGGCTCGGCTCCAATATTTCTTCAATCTTTTCTTATCCTTGTGGTTGTTTGGCTGCCTTCTCCTCCAATTTCTTGGTTTCTTTTAACTTCACCACAGTTTCCTATAGAGTCGTTTCAGCTTCCTGTAGAGCTGTTTTTGAGTCCATCATCCTAATTCTTTCTCTCCAAGTGGAGGTTTTAGGGCTTCCTCTTTCATAGGTGATGGATATCTTTGAAGGAGACTCTTCTTTTGGTTTAGTGGTTGTGTCCTCAATGACAATTGGTTCCTTTGATTGTGGCCGGGGTTTGCCCATTTTGATCCATGTGCTCCTCCTGGCTTTAAAGTACGAGGAGGTTTTCCTCTTTCTCTTTCCTTTTTGTTTTGCAGGTGTGATTAATGCAGCAAGCACAGCCGCTGCCTCCCTTGCCAACGTTTTCGGGGATTTATCTTCCTACTGGTATTTTTCTTCGCTTCCTGTAGAAATATTTGTGTCCACTATTTCTGTCAGTGTGACTGATGTCTCAAGGTGTGTCTTTCCCTCATCTTTCTGGGTGCCTGCCTTAGCTATGGAAGCCTTCATTTGGGCCAGTTTGACCTTTTCCCTTCTACTCAGTATCCTCTTTTCCCTTGATTTCTTTGTTGTTGTTTCTTCCTCTATTTTAGGCTCAGCAATCTTGCTGATTTCTCTCTATTCTTCCTGTGCTTCCTTTGTTCTGCCTTCTGCTTGCATGCCTTGTGTGCCCTCATCATCATTTTTCTCCATTTCCTCAGTTTGCTCCCCCTCCTCACTACTAGATGGAGTGATGTTTTCAGCCAAAGTCCTAATGTTATCATTTCTGGACATGTTTCTGAATATTTCCCAAGATATGGGGACATTGTAGGTGTGCAAATCATTTTCCACCAACATTTTGATGAGCCCATGGTGGGCCAACTGGTCTGGGATCCCTTCATTTAGCTTTGTACCACATTTAATTAGTGACTGAAGAAGGAAATATGGGATGCTTAGTTTCTTGGCTAGAGGGAAGTCAATCCCATGCCTTAATTCACTTAACAACTTGAAATGGTATTCATAGATGATGCTAAACCTCCCTTCACATGTGATGTACTTCATAATTTGATAACAAACTTCACTCCAGAGAGGGGGCAGACTTGTCCTTCTAACTCCATTTTTGTCCTCTACAAGATGCTCCTCGGGCAGAAAAAATGTTTTCTTAGCAATCTGGCCCAATCATATCTCTTCCTTGCTCCAAGGGAGCCCCAATGGTAGACTAGTAATTCTACTGATGAGCTCAGGGGTGAGTTATAAGGTCAAACCCCTAAAACTAATTGTGGCATGTGTCCTTGAATGTGGTCTCAGGGATATTAAAAACTCTTCGGTTATCTCTTCATCATGACCCTGAATTTCGTCAAAGAAGGATATCAAATTTGCCCAGGTGAAAAGATCCACCACCTTAGGGTGCTCGTACAGCTTACTAGAGTCTGAGGGCTCTTTCCTTATGAATCCCCCTAGCATGGTGTTGAGTGTTCTTCTTATGTATTAATTAGAAAAGAAAATGCTCAGGAAAGCAACACTCAATCACTGAAACAGAGGATAGCTGAATTTGGTGTCTTCTGAACCTAGGGAGGAGTTTCTCTTGTGTTCCTCATAATACCAGATAGCAATAATTCCCTTGTTTTTGTCACCCCGAATATGACGGTCAGTTTATTGAAAGAAGAATGTTGTTTTTGCAAAACAGAGCATAAGGGCACAAATTCTCTTCTCAACACTTAGATAGATATGTAAATTTAGTTTTTCATACACATAGGGTGGCCTCTACTACAGCATGTATCTTCTTTACAGGATAATTTTAAAAATGATGAGGAGATTTTGGAGTGCAGAGAAAGAACTTAGGCAAATACAGTGAAATATGCGAATAATCTTTCACAGTTTGTTTAATTCATAGGTAGACTTTTATTTTTCAAACTGATGTCGTTCAATTCACCGCCTTGCACAAACAAATCATGCATAGAGAAGTTCTCTCGGTCCTACCTCGTTTGGAGCTTGAAATTCAATGAAAACTCCAAGTTTCCCTTCTTCCGAGCGGTTCTCTGACTTTCCTATAGAACCCTTCCTGTAGAAGGCTCCCGGTTCCTGTAGAATGGAATTGCACTTCCAATAGAGCTCGATAAGCGGGATATTTTTGAAAATAGGATGAAAAACTGGTGGAGGACGACTGGTTCATTGTTTTTGGAAGCAGTGGGTATGTACTCCAGTCGAGAACGTCTTGAGTGCAGAATGAACAGAGGGTAGTGCATGTTTCGACTCAGCGTCTTTTAACTGCGGCGTGATTCGTGGTGAGGGGATGAGGTGGCCGAACCAGACCGTTGATCCTACATCATAGCCATAGTGTTTCTACGTGTTTCTGACCGCCATCACCTCCACTCTCCCGTTATCCGCTGCCACCACTACCAGTCTCGACGATTTCTCTCTGAATGGACACTCCACACGTGCTGGTTACACATCTAATCAAAAATTTTGAATGTAATGGGGCTCGTTTGGATTTCTCGAGGATATGTAACTGGCCGAGGGTGGCCATTTGACTGGCCACCGATTTCACCCAATCCAAACCATTCCCATAGACATGCAACTTTTAAAATATGATTTATGCAATTGAAGAACGAGTTTAGGCACTTACCTGCGTGGTCGCGGCTGCGTTATGCAGATTTCAGGTTCTTGAACCCATTCCTTTGTTTTCTGTTGTTGCATGCATAATGCATGCTTCGCCTCTGTTGTTGCTGATGTTCTTACGTTCAAGAAGAGCTCCATGCATGTCTCTTCTACGATACTTTGTTGTCCCTGCCTCTAGAGTATGTCTTTAAGCGGAATTAGCTGCTACAGGATTCCTGTAGGATGTCCTGTAGCTGCTTCTCCTCCTGGAATGCAAGCTAGAATGATAAAGGCTATACTGCTGATGAGGGTCTTGGCAGATGAGAAATCTAGATGGAGGGTAACATGTATGGTGAGTAAAACCGCTGCTTGATTTGTTATTAAGGAGTTTTTGCTGGTAGTATTAAAAAACAGGATTTTTGTGTGTGATTGTGCAGGAACATAAAAAATGAATGCAATGGAGGTGTAAGGAGATGGAAATAGGTGACATATGGCGATGGATGGAAGCAGGGATTTTTACAGGCCTCATGGACAGGTTCCCAACCTTTGGGTCCTCTTCAGAGATCAATTTTGGCTTGTTTGCAGGCTCTACAGGAACTTCCTGTAGAAGACACAAAACTTCCTGTAGAAGGTGAAATCTTAGTCCAAATGAGACAAAATCTTAGGAAAGGGTAGTGGTCATGGAGGAATGGATGGTGAGGGATGCTTGCAACCTAGTGCTGACCTTTGTCTTTTTTTTTGCGCGATCCTCCTAACCTGCAATGTCCTTTCTGCAACCTGCAATTATTCAACAGAAATTAGGTTTATTTTTCTCTTTCTCTTTTTTTTTTTTTGAGACAGTTGGACGCCTCCAGGAGGTTTTCACCCTCACTGTCTGCCCTGGGTGCCTCCAAGAGGTTTTCGCCCAAGGATCTTTTATTTTTATTTTTTATTATTATATATATATATATTATATATAATATATATATATATATATATATTTTTTTTTTTTTTTCGTTCAAGGAGTGGGTGGAGAAGCATGGGCCTGCTCCACTACCAATACTAATTTATCCATAGTTTCAATGAACTCCTGCTTAGAAAGGGACTTCCTGTAGATTTTCAATCGATGCCCATTGACGAGCATGGGGATGGCTTCTTCATCAATGGTCCTAATAAGGACTGAACCATTTTCGTTGCATCTCTCCACTGTATATGGTCCCAACCATCTTGTTCTCAGCTTCCTTTTGAAATCCTTGTATCTTGAATCATATAACAGTGCTCAATCTCCCGGCTGAAACTACTTTCTTTTAAGGTACCAGTCATGCCATATCTTCCTCTGAAGTTGGACTACCTCTGAGTGGAAGGGCCTGCATTCTCTGTTCATCGAGTCCATTCAACGGAAGCAATCTGTCCTATTGTGCATGGCTAAGATCTAGGTCCAGCTGAGCTGCCAACCTCAATGTGTTATATTCAAATTCTATGGACAACAAAGCCTTCTTCCCATAGACCAGCTCATAAGGTGTGAAACATGTTGTAGTTTTCCAAGTAGTGTTCTAGGCCTAGGTGGCCTCAACCAAGCGATCTGCACAATCTTTTTTGTTGCTGCTCACCACTTTAGTCAAAATCTCTGTTGTATGTGGAGCATGATTGTTCAGAGGTCTTTGTTTCAGCCGGATGTATACCCCAGGAAGTTTTGTACACCCCTCCACGC
>APFE031738563.1:0-23829 GCA_000404065.3 Pinus taeda
GTCCTCCTATCTACAGACTACCCTTATTTCTTCCAAGGGCCCAGATTAAATAGTTGGGCTCCTTTGCTTCTCTACCTGTCTAAGAATCCGCCAAGATTAAACTGTTTGGACAGATATTCATTCTCTATATTCTAAAACAGGAAATTGAAACCTAGGGAGACCAAGATTAAGCTGTTTGGACCTCCCTTTAGCATGGATAGTCTTCAAAAATGGAATAATTCTTCAAAATTGGAATGCAGAAGTTGAGCTTTGACTAGCATTCTTTCATGGCCTCTTTCTTTAGTGTTTGTGAGAAAATATGGAGCATTGCAACATGCAAATTATGACATATTTGGCCTCTAAAAACATCAATCATGAAATATGAGTAACCTGCTACAGCAGGAGGCTAACAGTGGCTCCACTTGGGGATGGCTTCTCCTTGTGAAAATCCAAGAACAGCAGGTCAGATTGCCTTGATCTTCTATTGTTGCTGTGCATTGAAAACTTCTTAGTTCTGACTGTTTGGATTAATTTGAAATTTTGTACTGAAAACAACACTTTCCTTCACCTAATTTGCTAGTGAACTATGAAGCATCACCTGCTTCCTTCTGCGTGCTTTAGTATCTGGAATATTGCAAAAATAAACTAAAATGCTGATATATACAAGCATTTATGTACAAAATATAACACCGCCTATTCTTCTCGATCAAAAGGGGTCATGGTAATGTTTTAACATTCAGCCATTCACAAGGCCTTCTTCAGCTGCGCTGCCATCTAGCGTTTTGAGGAAATATTTGTTATTGCCTTGCATTGCATTGATAGTGTATGGTCCTTTAGATAGAAAATCAAACTTGGCGTGCTTTCCCTTGTCATCTCTTCGTGAGTCCCACCTTAGAACTTTGCCACCAACCCAGAAATCCTCTGCTTTAGCTTTCTTATCAAACATATTTTTGAGTTTCTCTTGCAACATTTGAGCTCTGTTATACACTTGCTCTCTAGTTTGTTGAAGGTGAATGGTTTGATTAACTCTTCTTTGCATGTCATTCGGTTCAGCCGGAATCTCCTGCAACAGTTTTATAGTAGGAATGCCCAAAGATGAAGGAAATATGGTCTCCATGCCATATACTAGCTCATAAGGGCTCATCCCAATTGATTTCTTAGTTGACAGTCTGTCTGCCCACAGAGCATTTGTGAGTCTCCTATGCCAGTTCTTTTTGTTTTCCTCCAACAGTTTCTTTATGATATTGATGAGGCTTCTGTTGGATGATTCAGCCAAACCATTACCTTGAGGGTAGTACGTTGTGGAGTGGCCTAAGGTAATGTGGAACTTATGGTAGAAGTTGATGATCTTTTTGGATTTGAAGGCAGCGGCGTTGTCAATGATGATTTTCTTAGGGCAGCCAAATCTGGAAAGGATATTTCTCTCAAGGAATTGGATAATGGTGGAGTCATTGGCTTGTCTACATGGGATGGCTTCAATCCACTTAGTGAAATAATCAGTGGATGTTAAAAGCCACTTGTGCTGGTGTGAGGAAGAGGGATGAATTTCTCCAATTAAGTCAAGACCCCATTGTTGAAAAGGCCTTTTAGTTGAAATGGGCTTGAGCGGCAAAGGCAACAATTTTCTTTTCCCTTCAAAAATTTGGCATTTGTGACATGAAACAACAAATTTCTTGACATCTGCAAATAAAGAGGGTCAATAATAACCAGCCCTTAAAATCTTATCAGCAGTGGACTTCCAATATAAGTGTCCTCCACAGTCCCCTGCATGGAATTCTTTCATGATGCTGTTAGTTTCGTTCATAGTCAAACAATTAAGCAATATTCCTTCATGATTTTTCCAAAACAAGGCACCATCTATGACACAAAACTTTGATGATTTCATCCTTAAAAATCTTTTCTTGGTTCTGGACAACCCTAGGGGAGCGCACAGGTTTAACAATACAAAACAAATATCAGCATACCATGGAGATTGCAAAATGGTTTCACTGATCTGTGGAGGCGCCAACTCCGGTTCATTGTCCAGTTGATTAATGTCTAAGGCTTCGAAATTTGTTTCGGACATTAGTTGGCTAAACCTTGCCCTTTTATCAGCTTTGTGGGTTTTATCTCAATGTCATATTCAAGAATGTTGGCAATCCACTTGCCTCTTTTGGCTTCTAGTCCCTCTTGAGTTAATATATCTTTTACACCAGAGTTTGGGACATAGGCGATCACATGGGAGTATAAGATGTAAATTCTGAAGTCTTTGATGGCCTTAACTAGGGCATAAGCCTGCTTTTCCATAATCTGATATTTCAAGGGTGCATCTCTTAAAGCTCGGCTGAAGAAAGCAATTGGATTTTCATTACCTTTATCATCCTTCTGCAAAAGGACAACAGCTATGGTATGCTCAAATGCGAAAGAAAAGATGATAAAATCTTTGTCGAATTGTGGACTGGTGAGGACAGGCGTTTGAGTCAGGGCAGTTTTGATAATCTCAAAAGCCTACTTGGTTTCAAGAGATCATTTTACCTTTGCATCCTTCTTTAACATATTTCTCAGTAGCCTTATTAGCTCGGCTAGGTTTGGGATAAATCTCCATAGGAAATTGATCTTTCCAAGGAATGCTTGCAGCTCTTTTACGTTTCTTGGATATGGGATTTGGAGGATAGCTTGAATTCTTTCAGGATCAATTCTAATCCCATCTTTTGATATGATATGGCCTAAAAGCTTGCCTTCCTCAAGGGCAAACAGGGACTTCTTTGGATTCAGGGAAATGCCATATTTCCTGCATGTCATGAAAATTTGCCTTAGGTGCTTAAGGTGCTCTTGGTCAAATTTGGAGAAAGGGGTTAGGTCATCAAGGTTAACAACAAAGAAAACACGTATCTCCTTGGCAAATGCAATATCCATTGCCCTTTCAAAGGTAGCACCAGTGTTCTTTAGTCCGAAAGGCATCTTAACATACTTAAATATTCCCCACGGTGTGGTAAAGGCTGTTTTGTCTTGGTCATCCGGGTGAACAAGTACCTGATTAAAACCTGAGAATCCATCTAGTAAATAAATTATAGATGATCCCACTACTCTTTGTAGAATATGGTCCATTTTGGGCAAAGGGTAGTGGTCTTTTAAAGAGACCTGGTTTAAATTTCTCAAGTCTACAAACAATCTTGTCTCTCCTGATTTGTTCCTTGTGGGAACTAAATTAGATACCCAATCAGAGAATCTGATGGGTGCAATGGTACCTGCTTCAAACATTCTCTTTATTTCTTTTTCAATGAGGGGAAGAAGCATGGGGTTGATTCTTCTAAGTTTCTGTTTCAATGGTTTTTGATTTGGTTTTAAGGGAATGGTATGTTGGATCACTCAGGTGTCATAGGACTTCAAGTCCTCATAACTCCAAGCAAATACATCTTGGAACTCTTTGAACAAATCCACATATTTTGGTTTTTGATCAGGGGGAAGATTTTTGGACAACTTAATCATTTTGGTTTGTTCTGCTGTCCCTATTTTGTGTTATTCTATAGCAGCATTTAAAGGCTCCATTTTTGGCTTTTTGGGCACATCATTTTCATCGAACATGTCTTCTAATGGAGTAAGGCCAGCAGGTAGAAAATTACTCTTTAGATCAATAAACTCATCCTCTGTTTTGGTTGTTTCCTCTAAACACATTTGTTTCAGTTGTTCTATGTTTGTGTTATAAAAAACAATTGGGTTAAGGATTTGTTTAGCTGTTACAGCCTGCTGATTTTCTTCTATTAGCTGTTGGGAATCATTCATGGCATCCATATCAACATTTGTATTTAAAAATTCGCCCTCAAGAGTGAGGAAATTATTAATTTGGGCATCATTTTGAAACACTTGCCAATCCTTAACATTGTTGGGCACCGAGGGTCTATGTTTTATCTCAGCAGTGAAATGGTGATTTGGTTCAAAGGGAAGCTTGCATGTGCTGGCAAAAGTTGCTAGGCTGTGAGCATGAATATTATGGTCTCTTGAAATTTTGGCAAGTTTGGATTCATTGAAAGACTTGAGTATTTCTGTGGCAACAGTCCTATAAGCTCTCATTCTATTATCATTGGTAACAAATTTACCTTTCATCTGTTGTATAATAAAATCAGAGTCGCCTAGAATGGACACTTTTGTAGCTCCTAGGACTTTGAGCAATTTTAGGCCTAAGAGGAGGGCTTAATACTCTGCCATGTTGTTTGTACATCTGAAATTTAGTCTATAGGCATGGCCTTCTGCATGATTATCTTGTGTACTGTAAATCCATACCCCTGCCCCTGCTCCTAACTTGTTGACAGAACCATCAAACTCTAAATACCATGTGATTTCTGGTTTGAGGTTTGTATTAAGAGTTTCAGTTATTTGAGGATTGGGCAGACTTACAATTTCTGTTTCGGGAGGTTCTTCTTGTTTGCTGGTTGCCTTAACTGTTGTGACAATTTCATGGGCATTGGCAACTAATTTCTCATTGATGCATGTTTCTTTCTCTAAGGCTGAAGGCTTCTCATCAGTTAGAGGATTGGTGTCATCATTAAATAAAATAAAAGAATCCATATCAGAATGGATTGAGTAAATTGGAAAATTTTGGGGCTTTTCCTCATTTCTTACCACATACTTCATCAGTGTTTCTCTATACAGTCTCTTTGGTTGCCCAAAGACAGATATAGTGGCATAAGAGAGGTCAAGTTGAAGGGAGCCTTGCAATTTTGCTCCCCATGATCTTGATAGGAGCATGCCATATTTTGTCGGTATGTCAGCAACTACTACGTCCATTAGGATTGTCTTGTTGGGAAATTGGACTAGAGACACACACAGGTCTTTGATTAAGCCTAAACACTTGACTTGACTTGAGTTGAAGGAGTATAGATCTTTATAGGGTCTTGTGACATCAAGGTTTAGTTTTTCCATTACAGCGTTGGACATAAGGTTATGTGAGGCACCTGAGTCAAACATAGCATTATGCAAGATTTTGTCATGTATGTGTAGACTGACATAAAAGGGTGGGACAGGTCCATATGTTGATTTTCCGTTAACTTCTAGACCAAACAGCAGCTCAGGGGTATCATCTAAAACATTTAGATCATCCCTGACCTCTGGTAGTTGAAGTGACCTTTGAATTTGTTGCCTATATACATCATGTTTGGCAAGTTCTGAAAGGGGGATGGATATCTTGAGCTTTCCAATTTCTGCTTCTAAGTTAAATGGTTTATCCAATGGAATTCTTGCATTAGCAGTAGCAGTTTTTTCACTGTCAAAAGTGTTTTCGGTGTTTTCTTTCTGAATGCCAGCGTTATGGTGAATGACAGTTTGTGGTATTTCTATTTTGGGAAGATTTTTTGGAGTGCCATTCAGATTTTCCTTTGAGGGAGAGGTAGATAGAGGCTAATCAATAGGAGGTTGAATGTCTGTTATATCCTCTACAGTTACCTGATGCGGGTTTGTGACAGCAATATCAGCTGGTTCTGTTATGACAACATTGTCTTTGATTTTATTGGGTTGTTTACTATCCTTTGTTCTGCTAGGTGCAGGAATATCAATGGTCCTTGTTCTCAACTTATATTGTTTGTGCACCTCGTACACCGCAGAATCATAACCTTGTTTGAAATCAAAGGACTCTCCCGACTTGGTCTGAAATTGTTTTACATCAGGGTAGTCTCGGTCCTCTTTAGTGAGAAAGATTTGCTGTTCGTTTTTCGAATCTATCAGGTTCATGTGAGCCTCATCTGCGGGCTCACTGGATGTGGATGCCTCCGCATAGTTTTCTTGGAAAGGTGGCCTAATATCATGGTCGGGACTAGCCCTTCCAGCGTTTGTGGTCTAATTTTTCCTGAAGTTCGGGTTCCTTATAGTGTTGGCCTGTTATGCTTCCCATGATGATTTTCTCTCAACGCTCTCTACTCTGTCTCCTAGCCTATGCATGTCGTTAATGATAGCATCTATTTTTTGATCTAAAGCTGAGGGTTCTTCCTTGAAGTTGGTTCTTCTCTCAGTTCTGGATCTGTTTCTTTTGGCAATCAGATTTTCCTCCACACTAACAGCAACATCTTGCATCTCTACGAGGCTTTGAGGGGTTCTTTCCCTTAACTGATATGCCATTTCAGCATCGAAACCATCAGGGAATTTGTACAAAGCAAGATCAGGTGGTGGTCTTAAATTTTGTGGTATTGCATTGTAGACATTATTAAACCTCGCGCAGTAGTCCAAGGCAACCTCTTGAGGTCCTCTTTTGATAGTATCATACTCAAATAATATGTGAAAGGGGTCTTTCTTTTTCTCCCATCTATTGATAAATGTATGGTATAAGGCTTCTGGGTTTAGTACGGAGTTGGTTGTAAGCGCTCTAAACTAGGTTCTGACATCACCTGTCAAACTTTGGACAAAAATATTCATCCTTACACTGTCGTCATCAATCTCATAACTCTCAAAGTAATCCTGCATTTTCTTTGTATGTTGTAGGGCTGTGTAGGAATTTGTGCCATCAAAATAGGTAATCTTTGTCTGATAATCCTGAGGCATAGCCCCGGGATTAGTAGGTAGCTGTAAGGGCGCATATCTATTAGCCATATTAATGGGGATAAGGGGAATAATAGGGATAAGTGGAATGACTGGAGTGACTGGGATAACAGGAACAATCGGGGTAATAGGAGTAGTGGTGGTATTTGCAGTGAATGGAGGTGTGGACACAAAAGTTGGGGAAATGGATGTTGAACATGGGGAAGAAGGGTTTGAATGGAAAAAAACCTTAACAGGGGTTGAAAAACTACTCGGCTGAACTATCTTGGGAATAGTATCAGCAGAATCTTCTTGCTGCTCTTGTTTCCTAAGGATTTTGGGGATTATATTGGGGTTTTCAAAAACATCTGGGGGATTCGAATCAGGATTTGACCTTGTATGACGAAAATGCTTCTTGGGAGCCAACTTCTAACTTGTTTTTTGGGAATTTTTGTAAGAACACAGGTCAACCAGACTTTTTATAGGTCGGTTTCTTCCTCTCTGGAGCTTCGGACTGGTTTTGTGAGATTATCTGAGAAATTCCCTAGCAGAGTCACCATTATGCTATCACTCAGGTTGTCCATAAGCTCCTGAAGGGATACGGCCGAGGTAACCACAAACCAATTTTTGGATTGCATGTTCTAGCCTACCTGCAATCAGAGAGGGCTCTCTCTTGATGATTTAGATTTGTTGATAATGATTTTAGGCTAGCTATCAGGTTCGAGGGTTTTGATTTTTTGTTTGGATGGAGTTTGGATGGAAGGAACTTGCATTGGAGCAGAGAGGCAAGGGATCGAGTGATAAGTTCAAACCTTTGGGCATGGAGTCATGGATTAAGGCTTGCTGTTGCGTTTTCTTGGTCACAAGAGGATTATGGAGTGGGATAGCTACACATGAAACAATACCAATTTTCTGAAAAGATGGGATGAAAGTCAGAGAGGAAAGGCAATTAAGAATCTTTCATCAACTAACAGGGGAGAGAGGTGAATGAATGGTTATCTAGGAGCATTTAAGAATTCTTAAACTAACATTCATATATGAAAGAAACAATGTAAACAAGATCATTTAAGTATGCATGTTCATAACCATTCCAGATGAAAACATAAAGAAATTGCAGAAATTGAGCCTAGGGTGCAGCCAAGCAAATCCTAAACTATTCTTCTTTTCTGCAATTTAGATGGTGTATTGATGACAAAAATAAACATGGAAAACAAAACAGAGTTAGGGAAACACTTATTGAACCATGTAGAAGCATAGGAATTCCATATTCACTCCTCGGCCAATTAAATACACCAGACACTTTCAGAATCCATGCATTTCAGCAGTCTTTGATTATAGAAAATATCACATTTACAGTGCGAGTCTCTACTCAAGCAAAATATCAAAACGAACAAAGATAAAACAACCAACCAACCCCCCAGTTACATTGTTTTGGGCCCTCTTTATAGGTAAAATATCCTCGAGTTTTTATTACAACCGACCTTAACAGGTCTGCGGGAAAAAGTGTTTTAAACCTAGACCTGTGATGGAATTAAATGCAGGTAAACATCCCTTGAGCTTCACCCGAGTCATCTGGATCAAAATGAGTTAATATGGTGTCTTTGACGGCCTAGTGTGCTATCATAACTGCGTTTTGAGTTCTGGTCCATTGATCTCATGTGAGCTTTAATGTGCAGTCATTTGTGCTGGTGAGCTTTGAATGGTTCCTTAACTGCTTCTTGACTTTTGAGGATTTCTTTTAATGTTCTATTCACCTCGAGCCCTGAGAAGATCTTCTCTGATACACTTCGCCACAACATTGATACTCTTTGACGTTTATTTTGGCTCTGCATTTGCTCTAATACTCATTAATGCCTGAACTGGGTCTCTTTCTGTCTTCTGCTACGATCCAAATTGCAAAATCGGGCCTTTTCGGCCCTTTTCGGTGCAAAATTGGCCGAGGAATCAAAAGATTCCCTAAAGATTCTCCAATATGGCCTATTTCCCGTAGTGATGTGCGATTAGCGTTAGGTGCTAATCGCACATCGAAAACTGCCTCAGAATTTGAATCCGGGACTCCTAAGATGCTTTTTCGCGCTTGCGCTCCTTTCTTTGGCGAGTGACGTCAGCAACAACTCCTGGTACGATGGATGATGTCAGCAGGTGACGTGGCAGGATGACGTGGCAGGGTGTTGGATGGTGCGGCACCTTATGTATTTCTGTGATGCGATAGTAATAGCTAAAATGCTGCGAATTTGCGATGAATTTGTAGTGAAGCGAGTTTTTAATGATAAATCGTATTTTAAATAAAATACGTGAATAAATAGAGGCATGCGGAGAGGAAGTGTTTGCGAAGCGATATGCTCTCTTGATGTAGTGGCAATGTCGCATCGGAGCAAAGGAAGCGGCATGCATTTCGGGCGCATGACCCTTGCGATCGTCGATCGCCGACTAGCGATATCGCATCGGCTAATGGGGGAGGGGCGTATATATGTGGCATATGGTATTTGCGATACGCCGATTGCGAAATGTCATCGGTGGAACGTCCATCGGGAAGAAAAAGCAGCGATCCATAATACCCTTGCGATCTTCTATTGCGATAATCACGTCGGAGGGGGTCCATCGGGATCGGAATAATGTTAAGGCAATCGACAAGGATTGTTTGTGATCGGAGGAGGGGAATATATGGTTTTGAAGATTGTTTGCGACCTCGGAAGGGGTCTAATAACCTTAAGAGAGAGTATTACATGCTTTGGAAGGAGTCCACTGTATTGGAAGATGGTTTTGAAGGGGGAAGATGAGGGTTCTTGCTATGTTTCAGACAAACTTAGCAATTCCCAAGTGTACTTATGGTTATTTTTCAGCCAAAGGGAGGGGATAAATATATAAGGGAGTTATTAACATAGTTAAAAATAGGGGATGAGGAGATAGATAGGGAGCTATATAGTAAGGTTAGCGGTTAATATGACCAGTGATAAGAAAGCGCTAAGTATGTGAATCTTAGGCTTTTTAAAGGAAGCAATGATCCGTAAAGGAAGTCTGAATATTGCTTGAGTAAAGCAGATCTTTACCAGGGTGAATTGTTATGAAAATGATCAAAAGGAGAGTTACCAAGCAGATCTTGACCTCTCTAGAGGGATTTAGTAAATGGTTTAGGGGAGAGAAGAAGGGGAAGTTAGACATGCCTCGCTTAAAGTCCTTCAAAATGGGAACTGCCTTGCTATACTGATCGAATGGATATAACTTTTGAAAACAAAAAACTGATCATAATCAATGATTCTGCAACCACAAAGCTACCTACCCAGCTTACTTACCTAACATTTTTCTTCTTTTTGGTTTGGGTGCACTTAGACTTGGAGACCCAGCTTTTCAACTTTTCTTTTTCTATCCTCCTATCTATAGACTACCCTTATTTGTTCCAAGGGCCCAGATTAAACAGTTGGGCTCCTTTGCTTCTCTACCTATCTAAGAATCTGCCAAGATTAAACTGTTTGGACAGATATTCATTCTCTATATTCTAAAACAGGAAATTGAAACCTAAGGAGACCAAGATTATGCTGTTTGGACCTCCCTTTAGCATGGAAAGTCTTCAAAAATGGAATAATTCTTCAAAATTGGAATGCAGAAGTTGAGCTTTGACGAGCATTCTTTCATGGCCTCTTTCTTTGGTGTCTGTGAGCAAATATGGAGAATTGCAGCATGCAAAGTATGACATATTTGGCCTGTAAAAACGTCAATCATGAAATATGAGTAACCTGCTGCAGCAGGAGGCTAACACCTTAAAAGGATGTTGGGGTAGGTTTGATTAAAGATTCTGGTTTACTAGGAACTTTTTCTTTTCCTCCTCCTAACGTATCCCCTTATATTGCAACTATTCATATGATTTCATCGAACACTATTTCTTTTGATGATCCTTGGATCATTCCTTCTGATTCTGAGGTGGATTCATTTGGTAACGCAATGCTTTTGAGTCCCTTTGAAATTTCATATCAGGTTGTACAGTCGTTTTCTGACTCTTGTTCAACCGAAACTGATCCAATGAATGTGGTCCATGGGGAATCACTTTCAATATCAACCTCAGCTTCAACAACATTTTCTGATCCTGTTCATACTGATGAACAGATTCGTGAACTTTTGTCTATTGATGATTTCCCATGGGAAGATCTTCATCATCGACCTTCGTTTTTAACTGAGCTTGATCATTTTGAAAATTATTTTTCATCTATTTTTACTGCTGACTATGTCAAAGAACCACATAATCCATTACAACATCCTGATTCTGAGTTAAATTTGGGAAATATTTCTTGAACGGTTCCTATTGACATTTTGAGTTAAACCTGGAATTATTGAAAACATTCATATAGGTGCTTCTTGTACACACAATGAAATCCAAACTTATAAAGCCCTATTTCAAGAATTCTGAGACATGTTTTCCTGGTCATATGAAGAAATGCCAGGAATCGACCCATCAATTGTTGTCCATAAAATTAAAACTTACTCGGATGCTAAACATGTCCGGCAACGTTTGCGTCAGATACATCAGCGAAAAGCTGCTACTATTAAAGCTAAAGTTGAAAAAGTACTTCGTGCAGGTTTCGTTTATTCAATTCCCTTAACGAATTGGGTATCGAATATTGTTCCTGTTAACAAAAAGCATGGAACGATAAGAATATGTATCGATTATAGGGATATTAATCGAGCATTTCCTAAAGACAATTATCTAATGCCCTATATCAATCAAATTATAGATGATTGTGCTGGCAGTGAAATGTTCTCCTTTATGGATGGTTTTTCTGGTTACAATCAAATCAACATACTCCCTGTTGATCAACCTAAAATGGCTTTCATTTGTCCGTAGGGGACATTTTCTTATTGCAAATTACCTTTTGGATTGAAGAACGTTGGAGCAAATTTTCAAAGGGCTATGTCTTACGCATTTCATGACATCAAGCACATTGTGTAGCCTTATCTCCATGATTTACCTGCCCATTCATTACAAAGGGCCGATCTTCTCACTCATTTATGAGCAATATTTATAAGATGTAGGCATTATCAAATTAGACTAAATCCACACAAATGTGTTTTCTGTATAGAAACGGGTTGTTTACTGGGATTTTTCATTCCAAAAGCTGGCATTCGTGTCGATCCCTCGAAGGTTGAAGCTATTGTCAAATTACCTCCTCCTTCGACTCTTCGCCAAATCCAAAGTTTGCAAGGGAAAGCAAACTTTTTAAGTCATTTCATTCCTAACTACGCTGAGATAACGAAAGGTTTTACCAGGTTGTTGAAACAGAATACCCCATTCTTTTGGGATGAGATAGCTGACAAATACTTTGATGCACTTAAACACGCGTTGACCCATGCACCGATGTTGTATCCTCCCAACTACAACCAGGATTACTTTTTGTACCTCGCCACTTCTCACTCCACCATTGGGATGGTTTTAGTTTAGGAAGATGAATTCAACATTGAACATGTAATTTACTATCTTAGTCGAACCTTGAATCTGACTGAGCTTAAATATTCGCATGTGGAGAAACTGGCCTTGGCAGTTGTTCAAGCTATCCAAAGATTTCGTCACTACATCCTATTATGCAAAACCACGGTAATTTCAGACTATAACCCTATGACGTATATCTTGACCAAACAATTGCTAGGGGGAAAGTATTCCAAATGGATAGTTATCCTGCAGGAATTTGACTTGGAGCTTGAAAAATCCAAGGCAAAGAAATCTTTGGTTTTTATGGAACTGATGTGTGATTTCCCGCATGTTGATACTGAAACTGTGGCGGAAGAGCCCATTGCAGATGAATCTTTATTTCTTATCAGTACTCTTGATCCATGGTATGGAGATATTATTGTTTATCTCCAAACCCAATATTTTCGGCCTGAAATATCGCGATCTCAGCAACAAAAAATACGTATCCAATCCCAACAATACAATATTATTGGAGTTACACTTTATCGTCATGGGGCGAACTATGTTTTCCGACATTGTCTAACTCATGAAGAAGATGAGAAGGTTATGAATGACTGCCACTCTAGAGCATGTGGCGGTCATATGCCTGGGTATGCCACAGCCTAAAAGATATTGCACGTTGGTTATTTCTAGCCATCCTTATTCAAAGATTGTATTTATGCAGTCCAGAAATGCCATAATTGTCAAAATTTCGATCGTAAGATGCGTGCTCCACCAACTCCTCTCCACCCAATAATTGTTGTTGGTCCTTTTGCAAAGTGGGGTATCGACTTTATTACATGTAACCCTCGCTCGGCCGGGGGGCATGCGTATATCATCCTTGTAGTAGGTTATTTTACTAAGTGGGTCGAGGCGATGCCTACATTTTCGACAGACGGCAAAACTGCTGCAATTTTCGTTTTCAATCATATAATTGCTAGATTCGGTGTTCTTCAAGCTATTATTACTGATCATGGGAGTAATTTTTGAAACATAATGATGAGTGAACTGACAGATCAACTTGGCCTGCATCACGTTAGTTTTACTCTGTATTACCCACAAGCTAATGGTCTGGTCAAAGTTATCAATAAAGTTCTAGTCACTATGATCCAACGAATCATTGGTATTCATAGGTCGAATTGGCATAACATGTTATTTTCAGCACTTTGGGCATATCGATCCTCAGTGAAAACATCAACTAGTTTCACTCCTTTTCAACTGGGTTACAGTTTGGAAGTAGTGTTACCCATTGAATGTGAAATTCCGTCATTGAAAATAGCCATAGAATTACTCCCAGCAACATCCAAAGAGGAGAAACGTTTGTTATACTTAGCTCAACTAGATGAGAATCGACGTGATGCTGCACTAGCAATCGAAACTCATGTGAAACGAATAAAAGCTCAGTACGACCGAAATGTTACACCTCATAATTTTTCGGAAGGAAACCTAGTCTTACTATACGATCAAGCAAATGACAAACTAGGGTCTGGAAAAATTGTACCTATGTGGCATGTTCCTTATATTGTTAAGTGAAAGCTGGCAAAAGGGGCCTATAAATTAGTAGATTTTGACAGTGTCTCTTTGGGTAAACCCAGCAATGGACTTTATTTGAAGAGATATTATGCTTAAACCTTGGTGTGCAGATTTTTATTAGATTAGTTTCTTTTTAGCTGGTGTGTTTTAGATTAGAAATGTGTGCCTAGTTTAGAGAGTGTTTTTATCATTATTCCTGCTTATCTTGATTTTACTCTTGATATTGCAGATGTCGACGTCTCGTCAAACATATATCGGTTTTGCTGATGATGCTTGTCGTAATACATGGAACATTTCTTCCACAGCTTGGGTTATCTATTCACCCTCTGACGAGTTAGTATCTATGCATGGGGTAAACCTCAGTCAAGCAACGAATAACATTGCATAGTATAGTGCAGTGATTGAGTTATTATCTGAATCCATGTCATTTGGGATTCAGAGTTTGATTGTTAGGTTAGATTCTAAACTCGTTGTATTACAAATTAACATGGTTTATGCCATTAGAAATCCAGTGTTATTAAGATTATTTTTGAGAGTTCATCTCTTGGAACGTGAATTTGATTATATTGAATATCAGCGTATTCCAAGATATTTAAATACATTAGAAGATGTTGTTGCTTCTCATATGTTAAATAGACAATTGCAATAATCAAAACAGTGAATTTAAAAACATTCCATAACATGTTATACAAGATAGCCAGTAATAGTGATATATCATAGCATAGAAGTGTGTCAAATATACACCGTCTTCGATCATAAGTCGAAAAACACCTTATGATTGGAAAAAATGATAGTACAAAAATACATAAAATGTCATGTGTCTATAAAAATGATCATCCTATCCTTGGTGATGATCACGATAAGAAACCACTGCTCGGGCCACCCTACAAAGGAACCTCCTAAAAGGTCCTGGGACCCCAATCACATATCGCTGTAACCTAAGTGGAATATTATCTATGCTAGTCTCTAGAATATCTGTTGTCAAACGCTCTAGATGATTCTCCAATTCTGTCAGGGTCTCTGCAAATTGGTCCTGTGGGGCCGACATTACTGTAGCTGGGTGTCTCCTCTCATAAGGCTGGAGAGCGGCTGGTCGTCATGGACCCACATTTGCATTTAAAACTTTTTGCTATCAGTTTTGGACGATTTAAAAAACAAAACAAAAAAAATCATTTAAAACTTAGAAAGTGTTGAAAATGATTTTACCTGAATCATCCCACTGCTCTCCTAGTGGAAGACACATGTCTGGGTCACCACGATAATCCATCCCAGCATATGGAAAATCCTGAACCACAAAAATTTGGTTCCTTAACCAACGAAAATACTCAGGTGGAAATCGGACAACCTTTGAACCCTCCTTAGGATGACGGGCCATCACTACAACCCAGCACATTATCCTAGGCTTTCAAGGAAGACCAACCTCAACAGAAAGTTGTTGTGGGACCAACATAGGTACCCTTTCTAGACCAAATCTCACAACCAGGAAACCATATCCAAAGTTTTTTAGTTGTCTGTTCTTTGCTCTAGTTATTTGGCCTTTTACATTCACCAACACAGCCTCGCACCAGTTGAAGATGGTACCTCGGTAACAGTCTACTGCCATTCGCATTTGGGATCCGGTAGCTACATGTAATGTGGCACTCTTGCATAATCTGGTGACGGTAAATGCAATAATGTTAAGTTCAGGACGAGAGATAGTTTTAATATCTATCTGTTTGTCCTTTGTTTGGTCAATGCAAAACTCCAATCGGAGACTAGAGACAGACTGGCCACCTGGCCTAGTCCCGAAAAGAGATAATCGTTCACCTCTCTTGGGAAAACCAGTGAAGAAATATATGTCCTCTAGCTCAATTTCGAGCTGGTGGCCACCAATCATGAAACATGGGTCCTGTATGCTCCACCTATCTACTAGCCATTGCAAGAAGTCTACTTGGGCCCTCATGCCGGTTATGGCCCAAAATTTAAATAGTCTGCATGATTTTAATGCCCATGTTTTAGGTGGATGAATTAATGCGGCTAGATCCACGTCCTCATGCTTGCGTTCCCACCAAATAAGAATTTTGTATGTCCTACATTGCGAAAAACATGTATTAGAACAATTTAGTTCAAAAATTTTGGGCGGAAATGGAGAAAATTGGAATTTTTAAAACCTATTTTGCGGGGTCCGCACTTGATAGTTAGGGACAGTGCGTAGGTCCACACTCATCCTAAGAAACAGGTGCAGAACCCCGACTTTTTCCTTTGTAGGGAAAATTCGGGGTCCACAGGGGCTGCATGTTACACCTGCAGATCCCCGCAAGCATTTTTCAAAAAACAAATTCTCCTCAAAAATCAATTTTAAAGCCTAAAAATGAAATGTAAATGGTTGAAATGCAAGATAAGGATGATGTGGATTACCTAGAGCTGACGATTTTCGATTCCAATGGACGGATTTTCCGCAATCGTCAGATGAATTTTTCTACCCAAAAGCTCTCACTTCTCACTCTAAAGTCAAACGGTAAAAATGAATTTACAAAAGCCCTTTTTATAAGCTTTTTTGAATAAATGAATTTTTAGTTTATTTATTTTTTACTTTAAAAAGGTAACTTTTGATGCATTTATATTTATTTTAAACAGGTATGACTAATGTTTTGAGTTTTTGTGCAGAATATTGGATTTTAAGGAATAATTGATCATTTTCAACAAAGAGCATACTTTTTCACTTTTTCGGACTCTTCCAAAATTTAAGAAAAAGCAAAACATTGGAGTCCTCTTTAAGCACTTTTTTGACTCATAAAATATGAAAAGATTGCCAAGTTTTTCCCTTTTAAACTCGTTAAATAGAATTAAAAAAGCGGTCCACTTACAGCTCTTTTCTGGCCGTATAAACATGAAAGATCGTCGGACTTTTGTCATTTCAAGTTCAATATTGGTTTTAAAACGATGTGTCTTCGATTGCTTTTTTACTTTTTCAAGTCAGTGCCACTAACTATGAAAAGTACTCCTTGATCGTAATGGTCAAGCAGTTCTCTCAAGTATTATTTTATACTTTTTCTAGCTTGGGGGATACAAATTTACGAAAAAGGACACCCATGGAGTTTCCTTAAGTTTTTCTTCTCACTCCCTAAAATTGAAAAACACCGAGTTTTTCCTATACTAGATTCGTTAAAATTTAATAGTAAAGGACCTGTTCGATTTTAAACAGGAACGAACCACTCCTTCTTAGTGTTTGAATTTTAAACTAAGTTGGACTCATTCGAAGGATGAGCTTATAACCAAGCAAATGTTATCCTCCTCAAGCTTGTCAAAAATAAAGAGGTGCTTTCCAGAAATGGTGGGAGAAAAGAGAGAGAATGAACCTGTTTGTTATACTTTGTGTTTTAGAAAAACAATTAACCACTCTTGAACACGACACTTTTTGCTTACCTAGGTTGGGAAATCCTTTGCCTAACAGTTAATCAAACCATATTGAAATTCTTCAGCCAGTTTCTAGGTATTAGCTTTGGGTCAATTGTTACCAAACCATCTGCAGTGTCGTTATGTGTTTAAGAGGTCAGTTCAAATAAACCATTCATTTGCAAAATATTTGTCATCCATTTTGACCATCTCTGAGTTAGTCCTTGCCAAATATATTTCTTCAAAACTTGATCTATGATTTCGTGTTGTGGGCTTGCCTACGACAGATCGCTATCTATCAACTCTAGCTCATTATCTAGAAAGATGATCTAGAAATCATCAGTACCTTGGAATCTGCATGCCCTAATGGTAGGTTTCTCGCCTTCGACGACAGGTTGCATCATTTACCTTCGATCAAAGGATTCTATGACATGTTTGACATCAACTCATTTTCACATTTCATGGATTGTACTGAGTACTTTGAGAGCCATTGAAATTACTGGTGGTTTCTCTCACACTTGTTAACAGTTTACATCATTGACTGGTAATCAAGTGGTTTCTACCATGTTCGACTTCGACACATTCATTCACATGGATAGAATCGTACTAGATCGAGAAGTAGAAATCAAGACCCTGGATCTAGTTTCTACCATCTAGGCTACGAGGAATTTTGTTATTCATGATACAATGGACTATTCATAAACAAATGGTTGTTCCCATACTGTGTCTACATATGTCTATACTCATGATGTATTACAAAATCATTCATGTATCACAATAGTTTAGTTGGTTTTCTAGTTAGTTTTGATCTGAGCATGGGAATGCCTACCTCAGCAATGATATGTTCATATATATATATTTTGCATTGAATGTTTTTACAAGTTCCGACTGGGGTGTCCACAGGATGATCCTTGAAATGATAAAGTACTTCACTCTTCTTAAATGACAAATTCTATTCGCACTTTAGGGGGCAATTTATTGCACAAAAATTGTCACTTTGACTTTCGGTAATCTGCATGAGTCCATCACCACTCATAATTTCCTCCTTTGCAAGTCTTAAGCCTCAGTTCTTCATATCAAGCCTTGAAAATGAGAGAGAGCCCTCAAAAGTCTCTAAAACTCTGGTTCCGCACTTTCTCTTAGCATTTCCTGCGGTCCTGCACATAGTGGTCATGTCCCCTATGTACCTGACTACTCTGTCTCTGTGTTATGGGTCCAAACCCCTGTAAAAGTTAAAAAGGTGCAAGTATATTCTTAAAAACTCACTTTGAGTCATTTCTGGAAGCTTCTGGAAGGAATCTTGAGGTGGCAAGTTTGCTCTTGTAATTTTCATGCATCCCATGCCTTAAGGAGCTAACCCCTTGATGTGAGGAGCTTATCCCTTTGAAGAATGACTCTGTCCCTTCATAGGTGGACCTATAACCTCCTTCCTTTGCACTATAAAATGAGGCATTGGGCTGGTTACTTGGGAGGTTGAAAGCTGAATATTTTTGAGGTGAAATGCTGCTGGAACTTAGTCTTCCTAATTGAGCTTTTGTGAGGAGAGATAACATACCTCTTTGAACTCATTTGGAAGAGTGCAAGGCTTGTTAAAGTAAAGGAGATTCTTTGGACCCTGTGAAGAGCTTGTACAACATCAAGGCACCAAAGGTTGTAAGGTTCTTCTATTTCAAAGCTAATACAAATAAGTTTATTTTTCTCAATAAGCTGTGTTTTGTGGTTTATTTTATGGATTCCCTAATCACCATAATGAACATGATTTATTATATTAGCTATGCAGGTGTTATTTGATGTGTGCTTGTTTGTGCTTGTAGGTTCTCAAAAGGAAATTCTTTCGGATGGTTGAAGGATGGCTACTACAAACTAGCGTTGGACTTAAGGTAGGGTCTAAACACCTCTATAGTTTTTATTAATGAATCGTAAATGTTTAGAGAAAGATACATTTGCTTGTCCTGCTTGTTGCTAGATATCTTTTGATACTAGGGAGATCGGCCTTGTTCGCAAGATCAATTATCCGGCCAACAGAGTTTCCCTTTAGGGGGAGCTCAAGTTGTAGGCAAAGGAGGAACTTTTGGTTCCTAAGGAGGAGGAGCTTCAGACTGATGTGGAGCAGCCACATGCAAATTTTCGAGGAGTGGAGACATCCACTCAGGAAGAGTCTTCCAGAGATGGGCGGAAGTGCATGGAGAAGTTGATAGATTATTGTCAAATGCGAGAGAGAATGTGGGAGAACCATCTTCTCAGCACAGACAAAGGAGGTCACCTGATAAGTACACTGGATACATAGCCCTTGTTGGGGAATGTGTTGAGACTGAACCATCTTCCTTTGAGGAAGAAATGCAGTAGCCGAGTTGGGTTGATGCTATGGTGGAGGAGTATTACTCCATAGTTCAAAATAGTGTTCTGGATGTTGTTCCAAGACTAGAGAACAGGTCAGTTATGAGTTCTCGTTGGCTTTACAAGGTAAAGCAAGCTATTGATGGTAGTGTGGAGAGGCATAAGGCAAGGTTTGTTGCCCGTGGTTTCTCACAGGTCGAGGGGATCAACTATGATGAGAATTTTGCTCTTGTATCAAGGTACTCATCTATTAGATCGATGTTGGTAATATCAGCACAAATGGGCTAGAATATCCATCAAATGGATGTGAAGACTACATTCCTCAATGGAAAGATTAAGGAAGAGATATACATAGAGCAACAGGAAGGTTTTGAGACCTTCGATTATCAGTTGCATGTGTGCTGACTCAAGAGAGCTTTTTACGGGCTAAAGCAAGCACCTCGTGCTTGGTACACTAGGATCGACAACTACTTCACTGGGTTGGGCTTCACAAGGAGTGAAGCAAATGAAAACTGGTACCACATCATGGTGGAAGGTAAGCAGATGATCATTGTTCTTTATGTTGATGATCTGATATTGACAGGTAATGTTCAGTTGATCATGTCTTGCAAGGAGGACCTTGCAAGAGAGTTCGAGATGAAAGACTTGGGTCTCATGCACTACTTTCTAGGCATGGAAGTGTCGCAGAAGGATGGGGAGTTGTTTGTGTCTCAAGGAAATTATGCCAATGAGATAATCAGGAGATTTCACATGGAGAAGTGCAAGCCCATGCAGACTCCTCTAGAAGGTAACTGGAGGAAGGAGGATCCTACTTCAGGAGAAGTAGTAGAGGCTACTGTGTATCGACAGCTTGTGGGTTCATTGATGTATTTAGTGAACACATGACCATATTTGTGCTTTACAGTGAACTAACTAAGTCAAGCTATGGTTCAAACTACCAAGCTATTTTGGAAGGCAACGAAGCATGTTTTGAGATACCTCAGAGGTACATCTCATTATGGATTATGGTACAGACGGTCAGAGGGAGTGAAGCTATAAAGCTTCACAGATGCGGATTGGGCAGGGAGTCCATCAGATTGGAAGAGCACATCAGGAGGAATTTTTAGCCTTGGTTTAGATACAGTTTCTTGGCACAACAGGTAATAGAGGTTAGTTGCACTCAGCTCAACAGAGGCTAAATACATAGCCACAAGTCAGGTAGCATGTGAAGCCATTTGGATGCGGAAAATTCTAGTTGGTTTGTTTAATCAGAGGATGGATCCAATTGTGATATATTGTGATAATCAAAGTTGTATCAAACTCTCTGAGAATCCAATATTTCATGATAGGTCCAAGCATATTGACATTCGGTACCATCATCTCAGAGACTGTGTGGCGAGGAGGATCATGTTGTTGCAGTATATTTCGACCGAGGAGAAAGATTCTGACATTTTGACTAAGGCATTATCAAAGTGTAAATTCAAGTTCCATAGAGACAGGATCAAGGTGGTAGATAATCCCTTTCTTGTTGAGAGGGAGTGTTGAAAATAGCAATAAGAAATGCTAAAAATAGCATTGATATAGATACCATTTCAGGATATATTCCAATTTTAAGTTGTCCTTGAATTAAAATTGAGAATTCAAATTCAAATTTAGTCTCCCTGTCTATTTGAAAAATAACAAATTAATTCATCCTGTATTAATTAGTTGGAGAAATTCAAACATGAAGTCTTTGTGAAGTCATGCAACAGTTATCCCTTTGATTGAGGAAGTTATCCCTTAATTAAAGAGATAAGGATGAGTTTATTTGAGTTGTAATTAGTTAGCTCAGTTAACTGAGTTAGGTCCAGTTAGATTAGTTCTGAATAGTTTGTGGAATCGATTGTGAGTTGAATCAGTTAATGCATGCATGCACGAAGCTAGTGTACTCCAAATAATTGAATATTATCTCATAAATAACTCATGCATGTCAGTTCAGATAGAGACCCAGTTAAGATTAAAGGCAGGGATAGTGTACTATCAGTTGTAAGAATTTTCCTATAAGAAAATTTCTTGCATGTAGAATGAATTAATTCCTTGAGATTTGCAAGTTTTACAATGTGTTGGAGAAGTGTGTGAGACCAGTGTCACACAAGGTTACAGCTGGAGCACCCAGGGAAAACAGCACAAGGAAATAGTAGGCTTGGAGGATAGAGGGAAATGCATATGAGTTGTATAATATGTCTATGAGTAGTGATAGGGATTGTACTGAGAGCTGGATAGCTTGAGAGCTAAAGCTTTGTGTAATCCTGAGATATTTCCACTTGTATGATAATTACAAATAGCACGGTTTTTGGTTGAGGCCTTCCCTAGAGTATTCTTCTATGTTTCAAGTGTGATTGATTATTTTTCTCTGTTATATGTGTTATATTTGATCTTGCTCAAAGTCGATTAAGCTTCTGCAAGTTTGATAGTAGAAGTAGATCAAGTATTTTGCTTTAGTTACATTGCATTATCAAGTGATCTACAGTGATAATTTCTACACTAGGGAGACTATTACTTTTGACGCTTCTATTCTCCTTGTTACACAATATTTTTTAACGCCTCCTACACTTCCCTGTGGCATATCTTAGAGTGCCTGAAACATAGATCATCGTACAATATACTCATCAATATATACAACTCATACCCCTCCTTTAACTTTTCTTGGAAAATATTTGGAGCTTTCCCTAAAGAAATGGCTCATGAAACCCTAAATTGGGAATCATTATCCTTATGAAGCTCAAAACTGCGATGATCACCTATTGCACCTTATTAAGCTAGCGATGGCATCGCTCTATTCTCTCTCATACCCACGATCGTCTCAAAAAGGAATTTATCCCAAAGAGGATGAGAAACCTCGTGATCTAGAAGCTTCCAAAGCGGCAAGATGGAGCTGGTTTCACATAGATGAGGTCAAATCCTCCTATTTTCACCTCCTAGTCTCATCCCTATGAGCTACCTCCTTAAGATGTGGGCCTAATACTATATTTGAAGGAGGCCTAACTCCCTCTCCCAGCCTATAAATTTCCCCTCTACCATTACCAAATGGTTGATCTATGTCCATTTGCACCCCTATGTTGAGCTTGTGCTTAGAGGATATTCATTAGACTTGGAGAAGGAGTATTGGAGAGTTTCTTGGCTTGGACTTGGATTACCACTCAAGGAGAGCCTTAAACATCAAGGTTATGGTTGTAAGATTCCCCTTTATTATTTAAATAATAATACAACTATTGGTTCATATTCCAAAAATATATATGTTATTGTATGTACTGGTTTGGCATTCCTTAATCAGCTAAATAGGTTATTATTGGATTTTCTTTTGGGTTTGGCATGCTTTTTTGTCTCTTGGTTTTTTGTGCAGGTACATAAGCGCTGAAAGAAGAAGGAAGAAGACCTTGATACAATAAGTTCAAGGATATCAACAAAGGAAATTGGATTAGCATCAGAGCAAGGTATGCCTTCTCTCTTGTTCTATTTCTCAACCATAATCTAGGAAGATGTCTAGTTGATTGTCCCTTTAGTTGCTTGACCAACTCATTGGGCTAGAGGGATTGTCTCTATCCACGGAGAGGATTAACCTTGTCAACAAAATGGAGACTCCACTGGGGAGCCTATGACCTTTCCTTCTCTCTCTTCACCTTGTTTATTGACGAGTTTGATCAACCATTGATTTTCGGACTTCATTGCTTGCTTTTAGTCGGTGTCATTTCCTGGTAGATGCATGAAGACTGTTAACTTGAGCTATTACTGAAGATTTTGGATTTATTTGTCCTTTTACTCAACCATCACGGATTTGAGCTTGATATTCACGATGATATCGCGGGTATTTTAGTTACAATAGCAATGATCGATACTTTACTCCTCACAGGTGCGATGATTGCAGAAAAGTAGGGAATTTAGGGCTTTCTCTTTGATTTTTCAGTTTTAGTTGTCTTCCCCCTAATATTTACTAGTACGTTTCTCATTGGCCTTCGCTTTTTTTTATTACAATTATCTTTTAGCTTTGCTTGAATGTTCTTGAAGTTTGATTATCTTTTTAGGGTTCTAGGTCTTCGAGGTCAACCTCAATACATTCGTTTGTCTTCCCACTAGAGGTCAAAGATCGATTGCCTCTGCTAAAGAGTCTTTGTGTTTTCAGATGTGCTTGTAGTTTACTTAATTTGGTTCCTATGACTTAAGTTGTTTTCATTAGAGGATATAGAGAAATTTTATTAAGATTCATTTTATGAATGCTAGATCACAGATCGATTGTCTCTTTGGAATCAAAATAAAGTGTTTTCTTTGAAGTTGTTTATGTTTCGAACTGAAAGTGAAAGTGTCATTATTTTTCAAGTTATCGGAAAATTTTGTGTTCCATTTGAATCATTGAGGTGAAAGTGATTTTCATACTTATTGGTTTGCTTGCATTCTATTTCCCTTTGCACTAGGTTACATTAGTTTCATTTTTAAAAAAAGAGAAAAATCATCATTACATCTTTAGGAAATTTTCTTTAAGATTCGTTTTGGAATTGCATTTGCTTATCATGTGAAATATTAGATTTCATATTTTGCATTTAGCATTTGAAGATGGTCATAGATGCATATTGCATTTGGTTTGATGCATGCTTTGAGTGAATTTCTTCCCTACATAGATAGCCTTGATCAAATTGAAATATTTCATTTCATCATCTAGTTTGCATTTTAGG
>APFE031738563.1:24638-35554 GCA_000404065.3 Pinus taeda
TAATTTGAAGATTGTTAAATCCTTAATAAAATTATCTCTTTTCATGTTTTATTGTTGAGGGGAAACCATCATGGTTGAACAATTGAGTCCTTCTCATAGTTCCCCTTCATTTTCTGATACTGAAGGGTCCTCCTAAGGAGTTCATCAAGAACCTCCTCAGTCACTTGAGGATCAAGGTGTTGAACTTGGAGTGGTTCTAACTATCCAACCTTTGTCTTCTCGCATGCCTCCATCAGATTCCTGGTAACGAAAAGAATATGATCCCAATTCCTTTGATAATCCTATCTAGACACCTGAGAGTCTGCAGACTCGAGAAAGTCTGCAAAGATTGGTTGTCTATACACCGAACCCATTTTTCGATCTTGTTGTGATATCTCCATAGCATCTGTATAGTCCGTGCAATTGACCTGGTATTCCTTTGGAGTTATCTCCTTGGACATCTTCAGTTTCTCGTCACCATTTTTTCCATCTATGGAGTTAAAAGCCAAGAACCCAGTCTCCTCTCCGAGTCATTCGAAAGTTTCCGCTACCCAAACTCCTCACGTAGATGATGAGCAGGGATATGAGTTCCCTCCAGAAGGCTTCCCTTTTACGGGAAGAGTCTCATCTCTCTCTTATCCTAAGTTTAGTGAACCCATATTTCTGCATGGTTATAGTTCTCTAGCTCAGTTGGTTTCAGAAACTCCTAGTGCCTTGTCATTGTATCAGACCCCCATCTAGTCTTTTGACACTATGCCTACGCTAGGTATATTCGTTCAGAACATGACCTCTTGACCGATTGTGCAAACTGCAGTCACTTTATTTTTTATTGAACCTACCATTCCATCTCAACCTATTTCTTCGTTTTGACTGATGGTATTAGGTCAGGTCTCAATAAGTCCTTCTATCCCTCTAGCAAGTGGACAAACTGTGCCACCGCCTGGGGGGCAAGATCCGAACATCCCCATTATGTCTGGCGAAACCAGTGTGAGTGGATTACAAACTCACATGGATGGAATGAATCAAAACCAGTGTGAGTGGATTACAAACTCACATGGTTGGAATGAATCAACCCTTTTACGACACTATTCCTAACCTTGCTGGTCCATCTAGGTTAGGTAACGTCCAATACCGGCAACCATATATGGCTTAGGTCCCATTCTAGCTGGCTTATGTCCCATATGGTTTGCAAGCTATGGAAAATCCACCTTACATTCCTCAAGTTGGGCCTTATCTTAAGCCTGGCCAATCCATTGTGCCTGGTGGATATGGCCAAATCCAATTTCGGAACTAGCAATACCCTCAAGGTATCACCCTAGGAACTATTTAGATACCGTTGTAGGAACACGGACAACCTTTGCAATAGCAAGGGAAACCTTCACAACAGTAAGGAAAATATTTGCAGTAGTAAGGGCAAGCATTCCAATAGCAAAGACAATTGCTACAACCACAAGGCCAACCTTTACAATAGTAGCAGCAAACTTTGCAACTGCAGATGCAGTTTGTTCAACAATCCTCCCAACCTTTGTCCTTACAAGGCCAACCTTTGCAACCACAGGGCAACCTTTACAGTAGCAAAGCTAGCATTTGCAGCAATAAGGTTAGCCTTGGCAGTACCAAGCCTTATATGTGTATCAAAATTTTAGCCTTTGCAGGTCAAGGTTAACCCCTGCAGTAGCAGGTTCAAAATCCTTACGTCTAGGTTCAGCAGGTTCAGCAGCCTTATGACTTGTATGCCATGTGCAATGCTCATGAATGGCCTATGGTAGGGCAATATCAAACCTACCTAGGAACAAATCCTCCTTATGGGTGAGGTAACCCTTGGTGGGGACAAAATCAGATTCCATATGGACAAAATCCACCACTATGGGGGCAAAATCCTTACCAACAAGGATGGACTCTGCAATTTGTGTCTCCTTAAAGGCCCTATATGTCATTTAACACACAATTGGATTTCTTGGCTATGTTAGAGCCGCCCGATGTTTCAAGGCTCACCAATGATCCCATTATTCATTCGCCATATTGGCCTCTAGTTCCAACGAATATTCTGAGTGATTGCCACAAATTCGAGGGAAAAATGAAGGAGGATCCACAAGCCCATGTGATTACATATCACCTCTAGTGCTCCTCCAATTCATACATCGATGATTTTATCCATCTTCAACTTTTCCAAAGAACTCTCACAACTGTTGCTGCTAAGTGGTACATCAAATTGCCTCAAGGTACCTATGGTGACTTCAACTCTCTCACTATGGCTTTCCTCACTCATTTCCAGCTATCGGTTCGCTATGAAATTGCCACCCATTTTCTTACGTCACTTAAGAAAGACACTGCGACACACATCTCTGATCATATCCATGAATGGAGACATTGGCATCGCCTCATCAAGTTTTAGATTTCTAATGAGTTGTTAACATAGTGGTTCAGAAAATCCTTTGTCAGCAAAATTGCTAAGGACATAACCATGGGCAGATGTGTTACAGAAGAGCAAGCTATCACCTGTGCCCATATTTAGAATTGGTCTATTCCCAATATAGCATATTATATGAGATGTTACCTGATGCTCTGAGACCATCATCGGATCTGATAACATCAAAGTCTCAAGATACACCACCTATTAACATTGTGATTGGTTCCATGTCTCAAACTCCTATGAAAGCTTCTTTGAAGAAGAAATCATCCTCGAACACTGGTCCCAACAATCCCTCTAGGAATTCATCTAGTCCTAGTAAAACCTCTAAGGTTGATGTTGTCTAGTCTACCACAGTAGATAAGTCCTCTAAAGGTAAGAAGAAGGCCAAAGGTGGGGCCAAAGTCGATGCCCCAAAACAGAACCCCTCTGGAATCATCTTTCAGCTCTTTTCAAACTCTCGAAAATTGAAAATATTTCTAAGGACTTGTTATTTCAAACTCGTTAATGTAAATGAATCGACATCATCTCAATATATGTTTACCCCTTTTTCGGGCTAAGACTGACTATTTACGAAAAAGGTACACCTTGGTCGACATGGTGAAGAGGTTCCCTAAGATATTGTTTTCTACCTTTTCGAGTTAGGGGGAAAAATTACGAAAAGGAACATGATGGAGTTTTCTTTTTTGTTTCTTTTTCAAACTCTCTAAACATGAAAAAGATACTGAGTTATTCTTACATCGCGCTCGTTAAAATTTTGTGATGAAAGACTTGTCACCATTACGGGATAGAGCTTCTCCTTCCTAGGGCTCATAAAACTTACTAGGATGGATTCATTCAAAGAATGAATTTACATAACAAGAATATGTTATCCCCTTCAAGCTTGTGATAAAAATAATTGGGGTACTCGCTATAAATAGAGGGGGAAAATGAAGATGAGACATCCTTTGTATAGGAAGCATGTCACTCTTGAACATGACAGTCTTTTTCTCTCATGTTGGGTTTGGGATATCCTCACTCAGTCACTTGTCCTCTTGGGTTTGGGTGATCCATCTTTCCTTTCATTTGACTATTCCACTCTATCATCATGACCTTTAGTCCCATGTTGAGTCAGATGCTGCCACACTCTGAATTTGTGTCGCCAATATGTTCAAGAGAAGACCATTATGCAATTATTTACCTATACATTGTTTGAGTCATTGCTACAGTCCTGGATATCATTCCACTTTATTCTATGTTTCATGTCGATGATGTGGGACTCATCATTGCCCTCCTTCGACGGGTCACTTTCTGTCGACTTCATCTCACGATCTAGGAAGATTACTTAGGAACTCCCTTTCAGTACCTTAGAGATGGCATGCCTTAATGGTTATTTATTCACATCCAACGACAGGTCTTCATTATTGGCTTTCAATTTGGTGGTTCCATGATTGTTTGACCTCAACTTCATTATCACATTCATAGATTGTATTGTTGAACCTTGAGGGCCATTTTCATTATTGGTGGTTTCTCTCATACTTATTAACAGTCCACATCATTGGTCGGTAATCAAGTGGTTTTTTAGCATGTTCAACTTCAAGACATTTATTTGCATGATGGGACTCATACATTGATCGGGTTGAGATGGAGCACAAGACCCTAATTCTTGTCTGTTATGGTTGAGGCTGCATGGATTTTTATGTTATTCATGATTGTACACATGTTTCTACTATATGGATGGTTGTGACCATACCGTGAGACTTAATATTTATATTGATCCTTGTTATCTTGATGGTTGCACCTATACCATGGATCTTTTTATATAGTCTTCATCATCTAGATGACTGCGTCCATGTCGTGGATTCATGTATTAATCTCAAATATGTATATGTATATGCGTCTTTGATTTTTAGGTCTCCTGAAAATGCATGTGTTCATCCTTACCAAAAGCTCGTAAATCATTTTAGCGATCACTCCTCGTTTTGCCTTCATACTTTAGGGGGCATCTGTTACACAGTATTTTATCACGCCTCCTACACTTCCCTATGGCATACACTGAAGTGGCTGAAACATGATCATTATACAGTATACTCGTCAATGTATACAACCAAGATCCCTCCTTTAACTTTTCTTGGAAAATATCTAGAGCTTTCCCTAAAGAAATGGCTCATGAAACCCTAAATTGAGAATCATTGCCCTTATGAAGCTCAAAACCGTGATGATCGCTTGTTGCACCTTGTTAAGATAGCGATGGCATCTATTTGTTCTCTCTCATACCTAAAATGGTCTCAAAAAGGAATTTTTCCCAAAGAGAATGAGAATCTTCATGATCTAGAAGCTTCTAGAGTGGCGTGTTGGAGGTGGTTTCGCATAGATGAGGTTGAATCTTCTTCTTTTGACCTCTTGGTCTCATCCCTATGAGCTACCTCCTTAATATGTGAGCCTAATCCTATCTTTGGAAGAGGCTTAACTCCCTCTCCCAGCCTATAAATTTCCCCTCTACCATTCCCAAATGGTTGATATATGTCCATTTGCACCCTTGTGTTGAGATTGTGCTTAGAGGTTATTCATTAGACTTGGAGAAGGAACGTTGGAGAGTTTCTTGACTTGGACTTGGATTACTACTCAAGGAGAGGCTTTCAACGTCAAGGCTATGGTTGTAAGCTTTCCCTTTATTCTTTAAATAATAGTACAACTGCTAGTTCATCTTCCCAAAATATATATGTTCATGTATGTATAGGTTTTGCATTCTTTGATCAGCTAAATAGATTATTATTGGATTTTCTTTTGGGCTTGTCATGCTTTTTTGTGTCTTGGTTGTTTGTGTAGGTACATAACCATTGAAAGAAGTAGGAAAAATACCTTGACACATGCATTTTGAGGATCTAAACAAAGGAAATTGGATTAGCGTAAGAGTAAGGTAGGCCTTCTCTCTTGTTCTATTTTTCAATCATAATCTAGGAAGATATCTAGATGATTGTCCCTTTAGTTTCTAGACCCACTCATTGGGCTAGAGGGATCGTCTTTGTCCACAGAAAGGATTAAGCTTGTCAACACTCCTTGAATTAGAAATGGTAGAGATTGGAAAACTAAACCTTGAATCAAAGTAGGGGGAATTTTATAGGCCATTGATGGAAGTTCCACCATTGGACCAAGTCAAGTCATTGGTTTCTAATACTAATATTGATAATGAATTGTGAAATCTAAACCCTCTCATTGACAAGTGTCTTTTACCCCTTCCATTTGGTTATAGTCATTGTCAAGGAGTTGCATTAGATCATGAGACCACTCACCTTTTATTTCCTTGGGCCATTCCTGATAATGATATGTTTCTATGCTTTACAAAGCATCACAAACCTTTGGGAGCATGGAAATTCAAATCTATGTGGCATGTCCATAGCATGGTGTGCCATATGATGCTGATAGTAGCCCATGAGTTCATTCATATACATCCATATGAATCCTTAGCCTGTGCTCAATAGTGGCCACTACATAATGTAAAATATTAGATTGTACCATAGCTTGTACATATGTATTTTAGTTTTGGTTTGGTGTGTGATTGGAGCAATTTCTATTTTCGAGTGTGAATTTTTTTGGTTTGATGCTTATTATGCTTGGTGCTTGATTTGAATTTTTTAGACACATACTCTTGGCTCATCATATGCACGCCCATGGTGAGTCCAATATGTTACATATATTAGTCATATAACTATGTTGTCATTTTTCATATTAATTAAGTATTTATACAATCACACACATCTATACAATATGGATTTGAATCACATCCTATAAATTCATAAGTAAGAGAAAAACTAGACCTAGATAATACAGTGTTTATGGAAAAAAATCCCCAAAAATATTAAACTCAAAAAATCAAAAATATATGGTTATATTTTTCCCTTATCTATGTTTTATTTCTTTCATTTTGTGATTTAGAAATGGGTCTAGACTATCATGATGATTTCTCCTGGATAGGGTGGCATTTTTATTGTGACATCCATTGGACCTGAGGTGCATTTTTCTTGAGCCTAGTATGTAGGGGTATGTTTTTCCCTGCCATCTTTGTTTCATCATTAATAATAATTTCCATCTTAATTATGCCTTGCGTCTAATCCCATTAGGTTGTGATATTAGCCACTCTATATTTAGAAATTGTAGCTTATGTGGTAGAGCCTTCCTTCGCATGGATGTTGTAATTTATCACATCTTATCCATATTTTTATCCATCCTACATATTTTTATCATCCTCTAATTATTCCTTATCACCTGCCATGAACTTGAACCTTGAGCCCCATGTCCTCTTCTTTTCCATATTTTGGTTAACCCCAGGAGGGTTCCATCATTAATTTTTACCATGCAATGACTCTTATGCATGTTTATTTTATCTAGTCTCAATTTCATCATGGAAATCACATTTCCTTTAGTCTTCTTGCAAGCCTTCTCTTGGTGTGTTCATCTTTCCTAGAGGGATCTCTAAGATGAGTGGTTCTCCTTTATAGTGTCTTTATTTCTCTTTATTTAGAGTAGTTACACTAGCTCAAAACAAGTTGCTACCCTTTATACCACTCATTCTTCTAGGATGAGCCTCCTTTGTGTCCTTATAATGGTCATTAATCACTAAAGGGTACCAAACACGGGGAATTTAATCAATGAACCTTTGACATATCACGTGTATTCGTGACATACTAAACATTTCCTTAATTTTTACATATCGGAAAGAATCTCTAAAAAACACATTATTTAACCCCATACCAATATGAACCAAATTCACCTTCCAAATTTCAAAAACCCCTACTTTCATTAGATACTGCAAGTATCCATTTTTTCATTAACATGTTTTATACCCCTTTATATTTTTTCATTAACTTTGAGATCCATTTTTGATACCTTCCAATATAAAAACCATTTACCCCCTATTATATGCTAAATGTATTATGTCATTTTTTCCTCAATAAATATCTCCCAATATGAATGCACATGGTAGGGTATTGCTCCCCTAGTGAAGCCCCCGTGGCACCAAGCATCCTTTTACCTCCTTTTTAGGCTCATCAACACCTCACAAAAAATACACTTTGTATCGAGCACACTAATACCTCTTCTTCAATCCTGTTAAACCAATAATAAGACACCTTATTGAGTATTTGTTGATCTCTTTCTTGGTCTTTCTAAATATGAACAAAAAGACACTGTCAATATTAATTGTTTTCTTTTTTGTGCTCTCTAAACTATGAGGAAGATACCAGCAAATAAGAAGAGAAAAAGATGGGATATCACTTTTCTTATTCTATCAGTCAAAATGGTAGTGTCAATTATGTCACCCTAGAACACGACACCTATTTTCATCATTACCTTACAATTGGGTTTTATATTACCTAGGATTCATACCATAAATATGAGTCATTTTACTCATCTAGATAATTACTCTTCCAATAATTATGGAGTGTGCTTCAATGCCTCCTACTCTTTTGTACGATATCATGTGGTTCTCATTAGTAAATGTTTCCAAGTCACTTTTGTGTCATTCCATTACAAGTTTAAGGGAATTATAAATCTTAGTCAACTATTTGCAATCCTTGATTGACATTTCGCATTGGCCATCCTTGTGTCAGTTGTAATTCATGACTTTATCCATTCATCTCATTCCTTAGTCTATTCCATGTCAATTGATGGGGGATACATCAAGGCCCTCTTTCAATGGATTCTATCTTATCAAACTCAACTCATTATCCAAGAATTTGATCAAGTGACCGATAGTACCATAGAGCCTATAGACCTCAATTCCAGGATTCCTCATAGTTGATAGTGAGTTTGCCTCATCAACTCTTGATCATATGAATCCACGAGTGTTCAATGTCAACATATTTATTCACACTATATGGGTTGCTCTAGGTATCTTGGGGCCCATTTTCATCATTGGTGGGTCCCCTTCTGTCTGTTAATGGTATACCTCATTGACTAGTAATTACATAGTTTCCATCATGCTTGACATCAACTCATTTATTTTCATATATAGATTTGTACCATAAGGGTTGAGTAAAAGAGCTCAAAATAGGGACATATTACTCTTATATTACACCCTTCCTAAGTGGTGTTGGAGGTATATATCATTTTATGTACTTTTAGGGCTACTTTGGGGAACATCTCTTCTATGTGTCCATAGTCCGACTGATGTATTTTGTGACATAGATCCACATTGTATTTTATAGTGGCTATGGTATTTTAGTTTGTAAAATGGATCCATTATGTACGTCTCATGTCCATGTACTAGAATTTCATGCCATGTATTTAAAGTGTATGATTGATGTCCATGTTCAATTTCACTTATGTCGAGCATGGGTATGCCTACCTCAGGGATGATCATATTTTTATCGAGACTTGAGAATTAGTATGAATATGATAATTTCCTTTGCTATTGACTCCTTCCTTACATTTAGGGAAAAAAATTGTAATGCATTTCGACCATCAACTTCTCTTTTGACCTCATGCATTAGGGGGTATATATTATAACCCATTTTTTAAACTTTATGTAATGGAGATAAACCCTAGTCATATACTCTAACTTTTTTTCCTATGTGTAGCCTTATCCCCTCTTGACTGAGCACTTTTGAAAACACATTGCTCCCATAGGCTTGTCATCTTAACATCCTTCAATCCCTTCCTGTTGGACAACATGACATCTAGGTACCCTACTTTCCTTTAGCATGGGAGCGATGGAGGTGATTTTACGAGAATAGGTTAATCTTGACGAGACCGCTTTAACCCAATTATTCATGAATTGGTTGAGGGTCAATTATTATGGAGGTTTCATTAATTCTCATGGCTTTAGGTGTCTAGATACATTGTCTAGGGTTTTGGGAATATATAGACCTTGTCAAGAGGAAAGGAGACAAAGAGAGAATATATATCACTTATGCTGGTGGATTTCTATTATAATTTTCTTTACATGCAATGCGAACCAAATATTACAATGATTTGATGCAACAATCATGTTAAGGATCGATGAGGTGTTGATATATACATCAAGGTATAATGTATTTTTTCTATTTTCATTAATGAAAGAATTGGTAGATTTTATCCTACATATTTCATATCCTTTTATATGTATTTGGTTTTAGTTACTACTAACTTACATGCTGACATACCTTCTGTGGAGGCAGGACATCGTCCTATATAGCTATGCTTATGTGTAGGGGATTGGATTAGGAAGCAAGGAATAAGATCTTGAAGCTAGAGTAGGGTCTCCAAAGCTAACCAAAGGGTATGCAAACTTGAATGATGTTGGAGGGTTTCAGCTATGCACTTACTATCTTACTTGTTGATATGAACAATATGTATTTTTCTTTAATTCTTTACGATCCATGTACACTTTGAAACAAAATGTTTGATATATTGAAGGTTAATATCTATGGCGCAACATCTCCTTACTTTTGAGAATATTTAGAGGTAATATCAAGTTACATAAAATATCATTTTCTAAAACTTAATACAGTGAAAACTTAAATTTCATTACAATTACAACCATCATTTAAGTGAAATTGAGTAATCATAATAAACATAAGAAATAACACCTATTTGAAGCTGTATAATGTTGTCAACTAAGTTGGTAAGGATCCCTTTTCTCCAAACCATATGCTTAGTTGCACATAAGAATTTCTATCATTGGTGACACCTTAGCTAGGCCATGATATCAGAAGGGGAATTATCAGCACTAATGAAATTTGGGTAGGTGAAGGAAATCTCCTTCAAAGTCATGAGATAATTAGGTAACTCCTTTCCCTTACTGATGTTGTGGCCTCCATGATCTCTAGATGCCTCTCAACTAGCTAAGAAAGTGATTATTGAAATACCTTCATTATTCCACAGTCCCTTAGTGATTTTATTTCCTCTGTCTTATCATGCTGACATAACACAAATCAAAACACAACCCATTGTCTCAATTAGGTTCAAAATATATTCTACAAGTTTTTAGCAATAAAATTCATTTTTGGTGAGCCTAGAACACACCAACAATGGTCTAACTCATTCATTTTTCTTGTATTTGGGCACCCAAATTACATTTGATTCAATAAGAAATCCCCAACAAACATTCCACTCATGAATAACTACATTCTACTCCAAAATTCCTTCTCTGAATGTTGATAAGCCTCTCTATTGAGTTCTCGATGACTAAATTCCCCATGAATGAATATTTCTAATGGTTTGAACCCCATTTCACTAGTCCATTGATTGACCAACTCCTAAAGTTTGAGATGGGTTTTTTCCAATACTGCCTACTGAAATTAGATTTAGCTTCTCAACCACCATCCAATCCCCGTGATTATGGTAAATAGTTGCTTCAACTATCAAGTTTTTCATTCAATGATATGTGGGATGGTGGGAAGGTATGACTATAATTTCATATTTAAATTTGTGGAAAAAAAATGCTAAAAATTTCCTAACAATTGTAACATGGATAATTAACCCTGAAGAAACTATAACTAATTCTGAAAGAAATAATTCATGTGTGCTTATTACTAAAAATATTAGTTAAATATTTTGTATCAATAGT
>APFE031738563.1:36330-51652 GCA_000404065.3 Pinus taeda
CTGTTTCAAGAAAGAAACTAAATCTTGGAAATTATTTGAAAGGAAAAAATCAAGAGGATAGGGGTATCTCAGTTCAAGAAGAAAGAGGAAAAATTGTGCTAAGAGCTCAGGCAGTTGTGTTAGCTATGCTAGATAGCTGGATATACACTTAGTCTAAAAGGAGAAAGAATTCCCTAGATCAAGGATATCACTGGGGGAGACTTACTGATATAGTAAATCTCACGGTAGGGAGGAAAACATAGTGCACGTCTATGTATAGACCAAAACAGGGAATAACAAACTTAGATAAGTTAAAAATATGTTGGGAGCTACAACATCAGATAAGAGATATTCTTTGATTAAAGCTTACAATTACATAGATTAATAAGTCTTATCCTGAGTTGTTAACTTTGATTTAGTGTTATTAAGTGAGTTAATTTCCGGTTGGTTGATCCTAGAAATCATATCAGTAAGGTGTCTTTTAATAGAAGTAAAGAACTCTTTGCAAAGATATTTAATAGTAATTGCATGAACAAGTACCAGAGAAAAATGCCTTCACTACTCAGAATGAAAATTCACAGTAAATATCTAGGAAAATAGTGAATATAAATCCATGAAAGACAAGCTAGTAACGGAAAAAATCGAGTATTAAATATAGACAAATGCATACTGATTTATGTATTATAAACAGATAAGTTCAGTTGAAAGAATTTACAAAAGATTTCACTCCATATGAGAATTCTAAGTTTAAAGGACTGATAAAACAAATTACAAAAAGAAAGTAAAGTCTCTTCTTTAAATATTAAGAACCCTTACAAGGTTTAGTAATTTATTTATACAAATGACAAACAGATAAACATAAGAATTCCCCTTATTATCTATTTACAATAAAATAGGAATCTCAGTCACAAAGCCTAGTTGTTTACATAGATTCCAACAGACTCTGGAACTAGTAGAATAACACAGGTATTTCGAAACTGTCTAGCACTCCCCGAGGGATTCCATGTAGACTGGATACCTTACAAAAGGTTAAGAGTTTTAGTATTGAAACTCTAAGCAGAAATGAGAATTTGTAAATACGAAATCAAGGAATTCTAAACCATCGCCAGACTCGGCATGGAATAGTTATGAGGCATTTACGCTAGCCTAAACTGAGGAATAAACCCATCCTTCATTATATTAAAATTAGAGACATTTTTTAAAAGGAAACCAACAAAAGTTCTCAAAATTCTTTTAGATGCATCACTTAATACGGTAAATTCAAACCCCACTATAAATCTGTAAGATTATATCAACAAGCTAATATGAATCAAAGTCTCGATAGAGGAAAAAAGATTGAACTTAAACAAAAACCATATATTTTATAGCTTTCGATAGCTATGTGAATCAGTAGTATTAGAAATAGATTTGTAGTTACAAACTATGGCCTAGGCCATTTAAATCTTATGAAAACATAGAACCAATAGTACAGTGGAAATTAGACTTTCATAAGCCGAGAAAAGAAAAAAAACTTCCTAAAGCATAAAAGCAAAATCTATAAGTAAAGCCAACCCTCTAGCCACAAAACCTTGCTAAAGAAATAACATAGTAACTTAAATACCCGGTGCCTGGTGGGTTCTTCTTCCTGGAAGATGAATCCGGAGAGAGGGTTTCATCCTCAGCACCTTCTGGAGGTTGTGGCACCTGGAAAGAGCTTTCGAAAAGATCTAACCAATAACGGGGATTAGTGTTAAACCCTCATATGAAAATTGTAGCATAGAAAAGATAGGCACAAAACTGATAGAAAAATCTTACCATCGCATAACAACATGAAAACCCTATTACAGCAGGGGAACTCCAACATGCCCAAGCATTCAAAGAAATTGGTAAACAAGCTCAAATACAAACCAGAAGTCAGGCAACAGAACTGGTGGACACGCATGCCCCTACATCTGACAAAGAAACCAAATGAGCCAGGTCCCAAGTCATTATATCGGAGCAAGATGAAGCCCATTACGGTTCCAGATAAATGCAATGCCAAATAAGAAAAAAACCACCCGAAGTTGAATTTCAAAACCCTCAAGAACCGTAAGATCATACAAGTTGACAAGGACCATCGATAAGGGAGACAGATGCAAAGGAAGGTGTTGCAAGTAGACCGCATGGTGTATGACAGTATGCCACCTAGGCCAGGACAACCAAGGCAATTAATGGGACTTAAATAGATGGCAGGCTCTTAAAAAATGAAATCCAATGTAATAGACACCATTTACACAAAGTACTGAAAGTTATTAAGTTTGAAACGATTGCCCTTCATATGTTAATTGAAATCACAGCCTTGGGGTATGAGACCAGTGTGGAATAATTAATAAGGTTTAAATTTAAAGTCTATCTCCATGACTTGTGATGGTTATTTTTTTTATTTTTATAAAATACATAGGCTATTATCATGTCAACATTCGATCAAAGTCAACACTATGGTATTTATAGTAAAACAAAATAAAAATATACTTTATTTTATATTTAATTTATATATATATATATATAATATATATATATATATATATATATATATATATATATATATATATATATATTAGATGTGTTACATATGGTATCAGAGCAGCTCAGGTTTCCAAAACTAAGACCTCTAGAGTAAGAAATAACACTCTCGATGATGTGCACATAGGATGTAGCAAAAGTCAGTATGAAGTGAATTGGGAATCCACTACACAGTTCTGTATTGGGAACAGGACCAACACCATTTCAAGAAGGGAATCTTGAGGTCTCAGCGCAGCTGGGGGATGGGTCACAAAATCCCAATACAGATATCCAGACAATTGTATAAGAATTGAAAGGTGAAATGGCCCGACTTTGGACAGACAATAAAGGATTGATGCAGGAACAAGAAAAGATTTTGAAAAGCCTATTGGATAGACAGAATAATCAACCCTTAGTTCCTAGCCCAGAGTGCATCCATACAACCAGGGAACAAGAATTCCGAACTGTAAACGTGGAAACAAAGGGAGGTGAAGAAAACCAAGAAGAAGAATTAGGTAATGTGTTCAATCATAAGACTCAGAAAAAATAGAAAATTGAACTCCAAGGAGAGTTCTGGAAAATAAAGCCTCCTCTCTTCGACGAAGAGCAAGAAGATGCGGAAAAAGCATGGTTAATTAGCATGAATAAGTATTTCCATCTGTACGAGTATGATTTCAATTTGAAGGCTCATCTAGCCATTTTCTAGCTTCAAGGGAAAGCCATGTTATGGTGGGAGGAGGTAAAAACTGTCTGTGGGGTCAATGAGCAAAATATAACATGGGAGAAATTCCAAAATTTGTTTAAACAAAAATATCTAACTAAAAGGTTTTATGATGAGAAAGGGAAAGAATTCCATGATCTCCGCCTGGGCCAAATGACCATGGATGAGTTTATAACAAGATTTACATCATTATTGTGGTATCTCCCTTATATTCACTAAGAAAAGGCCAAAGTACAGTGATTTATCAGCAATCTTCCATTGTTCATGAAGGAAAGGTTGGAATTTGACAACCCAAAAACTATGGACGAAGTCATTCAGAAAGCACGAGTTTGCTATCTGCAAAATAAACCAAAGGGTGACTCAAGCAAAAAGTGGGCTGGTAAAAAGGGAAATAAATTTATTCCCAGTCATATGGGAAATAAGGGCATCAACAACAAAGGTTCATATAAAGGACAAACTAACCGAAATGTGAATAAACCCATATTTAAAGTACCAAGTGAAATCAAGACAAATAAATAGGCCGATAGAAATGAAGTTGAGTTTAATAACAGACCACCTGTGCAGTGTTGGGGATGTAGAGGCCCGCATTACGTCAAAAAGTGTCCCCACCACAAGGGAGAAGATCAAATATCTCAAATTCAAGAGGCATCTACAGTGGGAGAAGTGGCTAGGAGCATTCCAAAAATTAATGCAGCATTGAAAGATCATTAGGTAGAATTTCAACCAACTATGGTTGAATTTGAAGGTACAATTTTTTACCAGACATGTTCTATTCGATTAGATCTCAAGGCCACTTTAAGTTACATTAGTCTCAGGATAGTGGAACGATGTAAATTACAAGCTATTAAATTTAAAAGTCCATGGTTAGTACAACTAGCCACAGGAGAAAAAAGAAGAGTTTTGACTAAAGTAAGCAACTTTCCTTTAAAAATAGCTAGTCAACCTATTATAACTTATATGAATGTGTTACCCCTAGGGTCATACGACATTCTTATAGGTATGGACTAGTTGGAGAAACACTGGTCCCTCATAAATTGTAAGACAAAACTGTTAGTTTTCGAGATGAGGTAGGGGAGAGATAGGAAAATCAAGGTGTGCAAAAACCTCTGCAATTAAGGCCTATAATAGCCTGCCAGTTAGCCAAATGCATCAAAAAAGGTTGGCAAGTTTATGCTATCCAAGTGGGGTATGTTGAATCAAAGGAAAATTCTATATCCCTTGAGAATATACATGTGATACAAAATTTTCCATATGTATTTCTTGAAGAAATATCAGGTCTACCCCCAACAATAGAGATAGACTTTACCATTGAGCTAATTCAGGGAGCTGCCCCAATTTCTCAAGCACCGTACCAAATGAGCATACCATAACTAACAGAATTAAAGATGAAACTCCAAGATTTGCTTGATAAGAACTATATCCACCCCAGTGTGTCCCCTTGGGGAGCTTCGATATTATTTGGTAAAAATAAAGACGAAACCCTGTGGATGTGCATGGATTACCGCGAGCTAAACAAGTTGAACATTAAAAATAAATACCCCCTTCCCTATATAGACGAGTTATTTGACCAGGTGAAAGGTGCAACCATCTTCTCAAATATTGATCTCCGTTTTGGGTATCATCAAATCAGGATAAACGAGGAAGATATTGCAAACACTGCATTCAGGACGTGTTATGGTCATTATGAGTTTGTGTTTCTACCTTTTGGGCTAACTAACTCCCCAGCTACCTTCATGTGTCTCTTGAATAGAAATTTCCATTAGTTCTTAAATAAATTTGTATTAATATTCATTGATGACATACTGATCTACTCTCGGAACATGGAGGAGCATAAGGACCATCTCCGCATTATGCTACAAGTCCTAAGAGAACATCAACTGTATGCCAAGTACAGTAAATGTGACTTCTTTAAGGAGAAAATCTAATACTTGGGACACGCCATCACCAAGGACGGAATTGCGGTTGATCTGGAAAAGATAAGAACCATTATGGAGTGGGAAGTGCCAAAGGATGTGGCTGATAAAAGATCATTTATGGGCCTAGTTGGTTATTACTGAAGATTTGTGGAGGATTTCTCTAGAGTGACATATCCTATTACCTGTTTACAAAAGAAAGGAAAAGCTTTCAGGTGGACCCCCGACTATCAAAGGAGCTTTGATCAGCTCAAACATCTTCTTACCACCGCACCCATTCTAAGCATTTCTCATCCCAACAAGGAATATGTGGTTTGTACAAATGCTAGTAAGGAAGGTGTGGGTGGCGTACTAATTTAAGAAGGCAGAGTGATTGCTTATGAATCTAGAAAACTTAAAGAATATGAACAAAAGTATTCAGCATATGATATGGAATCAACAGTGTTCATTCACGGTTTAAAAATGTGGCGGCATTACCTGTTAGGTAAGAAATGTTTATTGATGACTGACCACCATAGTCTGATTAATTATTTCAAACAACCAACTTTAAATGTTGGGCAAGCCAGATTTCCTGAGTGAATTCCATTTCGAAATCAAACATTTAAAAGGAAAGGAAATTCGGTGGGCAGATTCAAGAATCAACCATGCAGGATTCAACATATAAACATTTATGGCAGCAAGTAAAAATTCCTAACAGCCATGAACAACAATTGGGTTATGAAATAAATGCAGAAAAATTGTTGATTTATAGGAAAAGAATATATGTGCCTAACTAGCAACATCTCAAAAATTTAATTTTGGATGAATACCATAAGATTCCTTATGCGGGTCATCCCAGTTACCAAAAGATGATTTATGCCCTGCGGAAGGAATTTTTCTGGCTTGGTATGAAGAAGGAAGTGGTAGAATACTTAGCCAAATGCTTAGAGTGCAAGGAAGTGAAAGTTGAGCACTAACATCCAGTAGGGTTAATTTACCCTCTGCCCATCCCATAATGGAAATGGGAAACAATATCTATTGACTTGATTGCCGGAATGCCTAAATCAAGAAATAAAAATGTCTCCATCATGGTGGTGGTGGACAAATTGAGAAAATCTGCTCTTTTATACCTGTCCAATCAACTTATAGAGCAGTCCAAATTGCTAATATTTTTATGCAGAACATTTTTAAACTGCATAGAATTCCCAAGATGATCATTTCCGACCAAGATGTAAAAGTTACATCAGCCTTCTAGAAAGCCTCTTTGAGGGATTGGGCACACAAATGCACTTTAGTACAACTTATCATGCACAAACGGATGGGCAGACTAAACAGGTGAAACAAGTTATTGAAGACATGTTGTGTGTTTATGTCATGGAACAACCCACTAAATGGGAGGATTATCTTCACCTAGTGGAGTTTTCCTATAAAGATGAGTACCATGCGTCCTTACGAATGAGTCCCTTTGAGGTACTATACGGGTGCAAGTGCAGGACAGCCTTGAGTTGGAGTGGACCAGAAGATAAGTTGTTGCTAGGACCAGACATGTTAGAACAGATGGAGGAAATGGTGAAAAAGGCAATAATCAATTTAAGGGTTGTTCAGGACCAACAAAAAATTTTACCAATCGAAAGAGGAGCTTCTAGGAATTCCAAGTAGGGGATCATATCTACATTCGAGTTTGAGCCAAGAAAAGCACCCTGTAATGGACTGGGTGTGATAAATTAGCACCTCGATTTTGTGGACCCTTTCAATTCCTGTCTCAAATTGGACTAGTGGCTTACCAACCTGCCTTACCTAGTCACATTCATGTACACAATGTCTTGCATGTCTCTCTAGTTAAGAAATATGTTTATGATGTTAATCATGTAATCAAATGGCAAGACATTTAGGTAATATATATGTGTGTGTGTATGTGTGCATGGGGTTTCTCTTTAAGGATGTATTAAACAAACTGGTTAAGACTTGACGCTTTTTGTTGCTATGTTTAGGTCAAATCGTAAGGCGAGTTCTTGGTCAAACCTCTGATTATACTAGATCGGAGAGAAGTAACACTACGGAAATGAGTTATCACCTAGGTTAAAGTGCAGTGGCAGCACTATGGGCTGGAGGAGGCCACCTGGGAAGATGAGCAGGTTATGAAAGAAAACTTTCCAGGGTTATTTGCAGGATGAGCACATCGGGACGATGTTCCATCTTGGGGTGGGGGGGGGGAGATGTAACATCCCACGTTAATGTAAATATTATTTCTTTTTACTGCAACCTAACAAACTAAATATTGTTTTTAAATTAAGTTATGAGAATGAATTTTGCAGTTATTAGTAAAATGATGTTTCTTTTGATTAATTAGTTAAAAGGAGCAGTTACCTATTCCAAGAAAGAAACTAAATCTTGGAAAGTATTTGAAAGGAAAATATCAAAAGGATAAGTGTATCTAAGATCAAGAAGAAAGAGGAAAAATTGTGTTGAGAGGTCAAGTAGTTGTGTTAGCTATGTCTGGTTAAGACCAGATAGCTGGATATACACTTCGTCTCGAAGGAGAAAGAATTCCCTGGATCAGGGATAGCATGGGGGGAGATTTATCGATATAGTAAATCTCACGATAGGGAGGAAAACACAGTGCAGGTGTATGTATAGACCAAAATGGGGAACAAAAAACTTAGATAAGTTAAAAATTTGTTAGGAGCTACAACATCAAATAAGTTATATTCTTTTATTAAAGCTTACAATTACGTAGATTAATAAGATTTATCCTAAGTTGTTAAATTTGATTTAGTGTTTTTAAGTTAGTTAATTTCTGGTTCGCTGATCTTAGAAATCATATCAGTAAGGTGTCCTTTAATAGAAGTAAAGAACTCTTTGCAAATTTATTGAATAGTAGTTGCAGGAACAAGTACCATAGAAAAACACCTTCACTACTCAAAATGAAAATTCACAGTAAATATCTAGGAAAACAACGAATATAAATCCATGAAAGACAAGCTAGTAATGGAAAAAATCCAATAGTAAATACAGACAAATGCATACTAATTTATGTATTATAAACAAATAAGTTCAGTTGAAAGAATTTACAAAAGATTTCATTCTATAAGAGAATTCTAAGTTTAAAGGACTAATAAAAACAAATTACAAAAAGAAAGTAAAGACTCTTCTTTAAACAGTAAGAACCCTTACACGGTTTAGTAATTTGTTTATGCAAATGACAAATAGGTAAACATTAGAATTTCCCTGATTAGCTATTTACAATAAAATAGGATTCTCGGTCGCAAACCCTAGTTGTTTACATAGATTCCAGAAGACTCTGGAAGTAGTAGAATATCACAGGTATTTCGAAACTGTCTTGCAATCCCCGAGGGATTCCATGTGGACTGGATACCTTACATAAGATTAAGAGCTTTAGTATTTAAACTCTAAGCAGAAATGATAATTTGTAAATATGAAATCAAGGAATTTTGAACCATCACTAGACTCAGCACGTAATAGTTATGAGGCATTTTACACTAGCCTAGACAGAGGAATCAACCCATCCTTCAGCATATTAAAATCAGAGACTTTTTTTCAAAGGAAACGAAGAAAGTTCTCGACATTCTTTGAGATACATAACTTAATACGATACATTCAAACCCCACTGTAAATCCGTAAGATTATATCAACAAGCTAATATGAATCAAATTCTCGACAGAGGAACAGAGATTGAACTTAAACATAACCATACATTTTATACCTTTCGATAGTTATACAAATCAGTAGTATTAGAAATAGAGCCAGAGTTACAAACTATGGTCGGGGCCATTTAAAGCTTATGAAAACACGAAACCAACAGTACAGTGGAAATCAGGCATCCATAAGCCAAGAAAGGAAAAAAAAACTTCCTAAAGCATAACAACAAAATCTATAAGTAAAGTCGGCCCTCTCGCCATAGAACCTTGCTAAAGAAATAACTTAGTAACTTAAATACCCGTTGCCTGGTCGGTTCTTCCTTCTAGAAGACGAAGCCAGAGAGAGAGTTTCATCCTCAGCACCTTCTGGAGGTTGTGACACCTGGAAAGAGCTTCCGCAAAGATCTAACCAATAACATAGATTAGTGTTAAACCTTCATATGAAAGTTGTAGCATAGAAAAGATAGGCACAGAACTAATAGAAAAACCTTACCATCACATAACAACATGAAAACCCTGTCGCAGCAGGGGAACTCCAGCACGCCCAAACATTCAAAGAAGTTGGCAAACAAGCCCGGATACAAACCAGAAGTCGGGAAACAAAACTAGTGGACAGGCAGGCCCCTATATCTGGCAAAGCAACCAAATGAGCCATGTCCCAAGTCACCGGACCAGAGCAGGAGCTGAAGCCCATCGAGGTTCCAAGGAAATACAATGAATGAGAACAAAACCATAGGAAGGTAAATGTCAAAACTCTCGAGAACTGTAAGATCATCCAAGTTGACAAGGACCGTCGATGAGGGAGATAGATGCCAAGGAAGGTGCTGCAAGTGGACCACGTGGTGTATGACAGTACGCCACCTAGGCTAGGACATCCAAGGCCATTAATGGGACTTAAACAGATGGCGAGCTCTTAGGAAATGAAATCCAGTGTATTAAATGCCATTTACAGCAAGCACTGAAAGTTACTAAGTTTGAAACGATTGCCACTCATATGTTAATTGAAATCGCAGCCTTGGAGTATGTGACCAGTGTGGAATAATTAATAAAATTTAAACTGAAGTCTATCTCCATGTCTTGTAATGATTATTTTTTTATTGTTATAAAAAAGCTAGGCTATTATCATGTCAAGATTCGATTAAAGTCAGCACTGTGATAGTATAGTAAAACAAAAAATATATATATATATATATATATAATATATAATATATAGATAATATATATAATTATTATATAATATATATATTATATATATCTCGCTTTAAAAAATAAATAAATGATTTGATATTATAAAATTAGAAACAAAAAATTTTTAAATATAATAATAACTATAAAATAAATATATTATTATACAACTTAAATTAATATATAACCTAATATTTCAAAATTCATATTTATATTTAATTTATAAAATATATAAAAATAATATATTTTTTTTTAAAGTTTATAATTTTTTATTAAGTCAATGCTACATATATCACATGTAAATGATAAATACGTTAACAAAAAATTCCCAGCTTATTGTAGTAATTATACATAATATTAAAATTTTAATCAAATTAAAAATAAGAATTATTCTTATATAAAAAGATGCGAAGTTTATTGAACTTTTAGTGGATGAAAATTCGTGGACTTTTGAAACGAAGGGCGAAGATTTAATGTGCCGGGACTATGCTTCGTCTGAAGCATTATCCACGGCTCCAATTTATACCACGCGGGAGGGGTCAACGTAAGCGACAAAAAGAATTGGCGGTGGTGACGCGTGTGTAATGGCTGTTCTCCAGCGGTTGCTACCTCAAGAATTGGCAGCGAAAACACATGCTCTTCGTTCAACAATTTTGGGTCCCTGCACTCAACATTGTTTAGAGCGCTCAGTGCAAGGAGAACCAGAAAGAGAAATAAGAATGCCATAGATGATCTACCTGCCATAGTAATGTCAGAAATGCACAAGCAACTTAAACACTTCTGTATTGTGAAGGTACATTGTATTGTTTAGAGTCCTCAATTAAAGGAGAACCACAAAGAGAAATAAGAATGCCATAGATGATCTACCTGCTATAGTAATGTCAGAAACGCACAAGCAACTTAAATACTTATGTATTGTGAAGGTAGCGAGTCCTGAGCTCTAACGAAAGTACGCTATGGTGGTGTACACGGTAAAAGTTGGACCTCTTGTGGTGGTGTGGCTGCTTGGGAGTCATTGACTATGTAATATTTGCGGGTTATCGTGTTTCTATAATCTACCGGCAAGTAAGTATTTTACTTGCGTTTTTTTTATGATTGGTGTATAATTTTTTGCAATATTTTCAACTTTTGATTTTTGGATTGCAGTGAAGCATTAGAGTTGCAATGTAATAACTAAATTTATTATTGGAAATATGTTTGGAAAATTAGCATATAAATTGTTTATGTTTTGTGTGTATAATTAAATTCTTAACACTTTATTGACAAGATTATATTTTTAGCACTTTATATATAGTAATTTAGTTTGTTTTCCTTGTTACTAAAAAAGTAGAAGTGGATTAAATGGATCTTATTTTTAAATTGATTTTATGTTTCCTTACATGTATGTGTGATTTTTTTACCATTTTTAAAAGATAGAAAATAGAATAGATTCAAAAATAAAAATAAAAAACTTAGTTTTAGTTTTCTTCTAGGTTTAAGAATGCATTCGTAAGAGAAATTTCTGGGTGAGGGTTATACTTTATATACGGATTAGTTATAGGAAAAGAGTGTATATAACACATTACTGAGCATTCACTGTTAGGGTTGTACTTTATATAAGGATTAGTTATGGGAAAAGAGTGTATATAACACATTACTGCACATTCATCTCGTAAGATTTCTTTCCCTACAGACATTTCCTCATAATTAGTTGTTGGGAAAAAATATACTATTTACATTTTGGCAGTTAGCTATTAAATATACTATCCAATAAATTTCGAAATATATAAACAATAATGTGAAAATTTAAAAATTATAAAAATAAATAACATCATTATTTAGGTTGTAAATGAGGGTATTTCTAACAATTATACTTTAACTAATATGAATCGAATGAATTTCAACTTTGTAGCTTATTTATTTCGGTAAACTAAGTAGGCCATCCGTGCAATCCATTCTGGCATTTACTTTATTTGTGACTTGTGATGAAGAGGAGGAGATCCAAACCAGTGGACGAGAAATCCGTGTCAGACAAACATCAGGACTACACCTCGCTCTGTGGATATCTTGGACTTTTATCCGTCATTTTACGCAAAAATAACCATAGATGTCTTTGATATTGCGAAATAATATTTATTGTAGTTGGTATTTACTATAGCCTCCATGCTTTTGTTCTATGGATATAACTCCATGCTCCTGTTCTATGGATATAAGGTTTTCTGATGGCCTGAAATGTATTCGTATATCCTTCTGAAACACAATATTCACATCCTACGTAAACCATCCGGCAATAAAGCTACATCAACATGAGAAACCCTAGTTTCACTCTCATAATAAAAAAATTATAAATCCAAAATTATAATTAAATAAATCAAATCTTGAAAATTAGGAGTTATTTCCTCAAACTAGGGAATAAAACAATTAAAATCCAAAATTATAATTAAATAAATAAAGTCTTGAAAATTAGGAGTTAGTTCTTCAAACTAGGGAGTTGAGATTGTCTCCAGCTAGTTTTCTTAGATTAAGTTTTTGTTGACAATGTATCTCAACCAAGTAAACCCACTAACGTCATCATGTATGTTGGAATTTAATTCCAACTGCAACACTATAACTGTTGATCCGAAATCTGATCTTCTGCAGATATTTCAGATTGTTCGATGCCGCAAAGTCTTCCAATATTTTGCACATTGATGAGCATTAAATGCGCAGAATTGAATTCCCCTGCAACTGCCGACTTGTTTTCTTGATAAAGGAATCACCGCTTCTGCATTCAATATGCAGGTAAGCGTTACAGGATATTTTGGTTATTTTATTGTTTAAAATCAGATATTTATTTCCCTATAAATGTTATGAACAACAGTTATGTTTTTTAAGAGAATGAACAACAGTTCTGTTTTTTAAGAGAATGAATAGCAGTTCTGTTTAGAGAGAATGTTAGAAGAACAATAGTGAGTCTCTTCTGTAAACGCACAACAGTGTTGAACCTGAAATTTTCTGAAATAAAGAAAATTGGTTTCTGGCACTGAAGTGTTCATGTTGTTATCCCTCTGTCAAGAGGAAGATGAATTTGTATCAGCTTGTTTACTGTTTATGAATACAAGTTTACTGTTTAGCTTGTTTACTGTTGTTGTTCCACCACCTGCAAATTGTTGTTATATCAGTTTAAGTGTTGCTGAGTGTTGTTCTGTTTTCAGTTTTATTTTAATTATCAGAAATTTTTTTGTTGCTGCAACACCAAATCTACGTTTCTGCAACACCAACTCTACGTTGCTGCAACACCAAATCATGTTGCTGCAACACCGTTTCCAGTAAGCGATTTTTTGTTTTTTCTGTGTTAACAACACAGAGTGTTGTTCAGCATCGCTGCAACACCATTTCTAGAAAATGATTTTTTCAGTTTTCTGTGCAGAAACAGAGTCAGAAACATAGTATTTCTTTTGTCTGTTTGTTATGGAATTCAGCAGAAAATTCTAACATGGTATCAGAGCAGGTCTAGGCACTCAGTGAGTCAAAAACATAGTTTGTTTTTCACTGTAGGACCTGTAAGAAAGCTTATTGAGCAGATTTTTTCCCGCAGAAATTTTTTTTGCTTGTTTTTAATTTTATAGTCAGTATCTCTTCTTTACCTATACAGAGTTAAGATGGCAGATGCTGGAACAGGTTTGACAAATTCCCAACTACCACAGTTTAATGGGAAAAATCACAGTTATTGGTCCATAACAATGAAAGCATTGTTTGCTTCTTAAGGAATATGGGCGTTGGTTGAAACTGGCTATGCTGAACCTGCAGATGCAACAACATTTGCTGCTTTGACAGTAGCAGAAAGAGACCAATTGAAGAGCGACAGGAAGAAGGATGCCAAAGCCCTCTTTTTCCTCTTCCAATCAGTACATGAAAGTATCTTTCCATGGATTGCAGCGACAAAAAAATCCAAAGAGGCATGGGATATTCTCAAAACTTCCTATCAAGGCATGGAGAAGGTGAAGACTGCAAAGTTGCAAATGTTGAAAAGAGACTTTGAAACACTCAGCATGAAGGAATCTCATACAATAGATTTATTCTTCACTTAGGTTATTGGGTTGATAACCCAGATAAGATCTCATGGTGAAATTCTTGAAGAAAGAAGGATCGTAGAGAAGATCTTGAGATGTTTATCCTCAAGGTTTGAAGCTGTTGTGGTAGCAATAGAAGAAACAAAAGATCTCTCACAGTTCATGGTAGATGAACTAAGTGCTTCTCTTATGTCTCATGAACACAGACTGAGTAGAAGAACAAATTCCTCTTTTGAGCAAGCATTCAAGACTCAGATGTCTTTCAGCCAAAGAAAAGGTAAAGGTAAAGCAAATAACAGAAATCGTGGAAGAAGCCAAAACAGAGGCAGATATTATCCTGCAAGCACAAGCGGAAGGAGCTGCAATCAGAACCAAGATGAAGGTTAAAGCAAACAGCAAGCTCATGGACAAAGGTATGACAAATCCCAAGTCCAATGTCATTATTGTAAGAAGTATGGGCACTATGCAAATGAATGTAGGAAAAAACAAAATGACATGAATAGTAGGCAGAATGCTAATTTTGCAAATAAAGAAAATAAGAATCCAAAGAATGTGCTGTTAACATGTAACATTGCACAAGACAAACAAGAAGATTTTTGGTTTTTAGACTCAGGTTGTAGTAATCACATGACTGGAAATATTGAAATGTTTGCCAATCTAGATGAAAATGTGAAATCTGAGGTAACAACAGGAACTGATAGTAAAATATCTGTCAAGGGTAAGGGCAGAGTCAGTATCCGAGCAAGAAATGGAGAACAGATGATTGTGCCAGAAGTATACTATGTACCTGGTCTGAAATGTAATCTTTTGAGCATTTGACAGATCATTGACAAAGGTTACAACGTGTTCCTCAAAGATGATATGTGTACAATCAGAGATATACCTCCAAGTAAGAAGATCATTGCACAGGTGCAGATGACCAGCAATATAATGTTTCCTCTCAAACTCAGGGCAGATTTGAAGGAAGGAAGAACTATTGCAGCTATAACACAAGAAGTCTTTCAGGAACAAGTGAAAGATGAGAATTGGTTGTGGCACTTGAGATTTGGACATCTCAATTTCGGAGGCTTGAATCTGTTGCACAGAAAGGGAATGGTAAAGGGATTGTCGTTGATTGAAAAACCGAACAGCCTTTGTGAAGGATGCATCTTGGGAAAACAACACAAAGAAAACTTTCCAGCAGGAAAGAGTATAAGGGAAAAAGCACCCTTGGAAATTGTTCACTCTGATGTGTGTGGACCGATGCAAATACCATCATTTTCCGGAAATAGATATGTTTTAACTTTCATTGATGATTACACTAGAAAGACATGGGTGTATATGCTGAAACAGAAG
>APFE031738563.1:73059-84974 GCA_000404065.3 Pinus taeda
TTTAAAGAATAGAAATTCATGTCTTATTAAAAAATAAACCACGTCATCATATTTATTAAAATAAAATAAAAAGATGTATATTAATAATGTGTTAAAGTTGAACCTGTTACGTCAGGACCCTGGAGTTCGGAGGCACGATGATGGAAGCTACGATTTTTTTGTCCAATTGCAGGACCCATTGAGCTACCATCTTTGAGTGCCGAATCGGCTTCGGAGGTCATGAAAGGCAAATCCACCGTTGTGTTTTTTTCTACAAAGGCGTCGTTTTATGGACTGAACTCGGAGCTTTCCGATCAAAGATTCAAATTCTCCTAGGGGCTAGCAGCGAGAGCCTATTAAAACTGATGCCAGATTGGGTGTGCAGTTCTATGAGCGACTTTTGGAATTAACTGGGGCTCGAATTGAAGCAAAAGACCCTGGATCGGAGCGGAATGAAAATGGTTGATCCGAACTTTCTTCAGGCAAGGGTTTTTTGGTCGGATGTACATATATGGAGAGTAGTTTTGACTGCTACCTACAGTTCATCATCCAGATATAGTTTCCTTATGTGTAGCCTTCCCCCTGCTACCTACAGTTCATCATCCGGATATAGTTGCCGTATGTGCAGCCTTCCCCCTGCGACTGTATGGAGTTAAACCTCAAATTAGTATCTCGACGTCAAGGATCTGTAAGCTCTTACATGAGTTCATCTAGGAAAACAGAACCTTTCTCTAGATCTGGGAGAATTTACATGGATCCCACCCAAATCTTTGAATTTCTGGAATATGTAAAAAAAAAAATGAAGGAAAGCAATACCCGTTCACGAGATCCGACAGTTAAAAATCTAGATCTGTTTGTTGGAGAAGACCTTCAATTTTTTGTCAAAACCCCAGCTGGAAAACCATTAATAATAAAAGTTAGGGTTGGAGATCTGCTTCAAGATCTTAAGTATCATATTCAAACTAAGCTTGATGTTTGAGTTAACCTACAAAGTTTGATTTACGCACGGAATCAATGAAAGATGATTCCAATATGCATAATAATGGCATTAAAGATGATTCATCCATTATTTAAACACAAAAGGAGGAGGTTGTGAGGAGGTTGTTTGGGATCTAGTAACACAAAAGGTCCAACTTCTTTCAAGGAAGTAGTGAAAGGAAGGGTTGAATCTAATATCAAATAGGATCCAGCCTCCACTTTTTTGAGTCTCTTTATTGGGGAACAAATGAATCAAGTGTTGGCTATGACATTAAACCTACCAAAGGTTAATGAATTCTATTATCAAATTCCATTCAAGAGGAGTCATATGCTGATATAATGGTTTTTGGCCCAACACGAAGGACCTATATAAATGGATCTTCTCCATTTGGATTGAAAATTGAAGATCCATTTGGATTGAAAATTGCGTCTATGTTCGAGGGGAGTTTGATCCGAATAGAAAATGGTATCCACCCATAGTATTCATCCACCCATGGAATCTACTCATTGCATTGTAAATAGCATCCACCCATGGTATTCATTCACCCATGGTATTTTCGCATGGTGTTGTAAGTGGCATCCACCCTTAGTATTCATCCTCCCATGGTATTCATTTCACTCATGGAATTTACCCATGGTATTGTAACTTACATACACCCATGGTATTCATTCACCCATGGTATCTACCCACACATGGAATTTACCTGTGGTATTGTAATAAAAAATGGCTAGAAGTAACAAGTCACATTTTGTAACCAAGATCTGGATCAGTGGTATTAGATTCAGATTATAGCGCGATGGGAATGAGGGTTTGAAGCATATTTCAGTTTCAAAGTTTTGTAGCAATATTAAAAAAAAATTCATGCAAGTGATATGACCTCACAAGATAATTCTAGAAGGTGTAAAATAGTTCATTTGAAATTATTTTCTATTGGCTTAAATGCTTTTTTTACGAAATTTGATTTCGTTTCTTGTTTGAGAGATATGCGCAATTGAAGTTACACATGTCTAGAACATTGCATGACGCGTACCATGAATTTCTGGAATTATTTTCTCACTCCACATGTCATCAAATTTTAAGTGTCTTATATCAATGGAAATATCTTTTCAATACCTCAAATGGGTCTTTGACAGAATTTGATTTCATCACCTATAGAAAAGTTGCAGCAAAAGGTCTATAATGTGAAAGAAATCTTTACAACATCTCATTGGATAGGAGAATCTACTAGAGAATCCACCATGGTTTTCCCAAGCAGACTGACAAGCATCATGGTTAAGAGTCACCCAAAAACCCAAGGTTATGGGTCAACTGCAAAAAACCCTTGTCATCGAAGTCCATTTGCTACGTTGCACATTATTAGTTCACAGTTGGTCACAAGCATTACAGGGTATCTCTATCTTCAGATCTTCATTTTTCATGGTTATGGGTCATACACAAACCTATGCTTCATCGAAATCCATTTCCTAGCCTGCACATTATTAGTACCATTGTTGGTCACAAGCATTACCAGGTATCTCTATCCTCAGATCTTCATTCATCATGGTCATGGGTTAACCACACAAAATTCTTCTCTTTAGTAGCTCTTCATATTCAACAAAGGCTTCTTAGGAGGAAACTTCATGCAATGGGTATCCTGGTCTATAATGACTAGATGGAGATTATCCTCAAGAGACATAGGGGGGTAGAAGGGGAAATGCAAGCTCCTCTACAAGCCCAGACCCCACTCCACCTCCCTCCTCACAAATTCAATTCCAAATGATTACAAGACAAGCTATGGCTTCCTATGCCAATGTAATCCATGAAGTAGTCAGGTGCACCATCATAGAAGTGGAGGAAGAAGTTCGAATAGAATGCAAACTGTTCCTATGACCAACAGTGCTGTAACACAATTTCATTGTTGTTAATAAATTCTCTAATAAAATGATATTTAGTGTCAATGTGCTTGTTTCTCTTGTGAAAAACAAAGTTCTTTGATAATCCAATTGTAGAATTGTTGTCACAATAAATAGTTTTTGTTCCCTCTTGTTCCTACCATAAATCCCTCAACATTCTTCTCATCCAAACTTCTTAACACATTGTTGTTGTTGCGACAACAAATTCAGCTTCTTCTATTAACAATGAAACTATCAACTTTTTCTTGGAGGACCATGAAATAGCTCCTAAACCCAAATGAAAAACATATCATGATGTGCTCTTTCTATCATTAACACTTCTTTCTTAGTCACTATCAATGTAACCAAGCAACCTAAAATCATTTTTTTTTATGTACAAAATACCATAATCTTTTGTCCCATTGACATACCTTAAAATTCTTTTGGATGCTTGTCAATGCGCCTCCTTGGGTGTCTCCATGAAATTTGACACCAAGTTTACTGCATACATTATATCAGGCCTAGTTGCTATCAAATACACCAAAATTCCCACCATACTTTTGTATAATATCAAATTGACATTTTTGTTGCAAACTTCTTTGCTCAACTTCAACCCCACGACAATTGGAATTGGTGTGGGCTTGTTGTTCAACATCTTAAACCCCTCTAAAATGTCTGCTACATAATTTTCTTGAGAAATAAAAATACCATTTTTTGTTTGATTCACTTCTATGCCCAACATTAACATCCCCAAGTTTGTCATTTCAAACTCACTTTTCACGATTTTTTTTAAATCAACAATGTGTAAATCATCAGTCCCTATAAAAATCAAATCATCTACATCTAAAAAAAATAAGAAGCTTACCACCACTTTCTTTGATGTAGAGAGTAGGCTCATCGTCACATTTGTCAAAGCCATTGTCCATCAAGTAAAAATCTATTCTACTATACCATGCATGTGGTTGTTGATTCAACCAATAAAGAGTTCTTCAACCTATACACTTTGTCTTCTTGTCCTTTTAGCTCATAACCAGGTGGTTTTGCAACATATTCTTCCTCTTTTAGCACTCCATTCAAGAACATTGACTTCACGTCCATTTGATATGCTTTCCATTTATGTTGTGTGGTAATTGACAATAGTGTGCACACTATCTCCATCCTTGTGAGTGGTGCAAACGAATCCACATAATCTCTTCCATATTGTTCTTTGTATCCTTTAACAAATAGCCTTGCTTGATGCCTTTCAATCTCTCCTTCAGCATTACTCTTGGTCTCATCGACCCACTTCACTCCAATGGCTTATTTTCCTTGGCAGAGGCTCCACTAACTCCCATGTGTCATTTTTTTCTATTGCTCCTATTCTTCATCCATTGTCGTTACCCATTTTTCTTCTTTGATTGCCTCCTCAAAATAGATTAGGTCATCTACATGACAAAATAATGCAAATATGGAATTCAGACTTGCGCTACTATCAACTTCATTTTGCACATAAATTTCACTTAAATTTCTAAATTTTGTCTTCTTATGCTTGCAGAATTTGGGCTTGACATGTCACTTCAAGTTGCGCTTGAAGTAGATGATGTTGTGGGTATGTGTGGTGTACTTGGAGTAGGGTATGTGTGGTGTACTTGGAGTAGTATTTGTTTGAATTCATGACACGGTACTATTATTTGTTGATGGTGTCACATGTTAACTGCTTTGTTGAGCTTGAATAGGAGTAGGAGGAGTCACCATTGAGGAATTACTTGTTGCGGTCAATTCCTTTGCCTTTTTGTGGTATGCATAGTTTCACATTGATTGTCTTCTCCAAACTTCCATCCCATGCTTCCTCTTCTATGAACTGCACATCTATGTTGATTATGACCTTCTTGGTGAAAGGATTATAGAGTTTGTATGCCTTGGATTTATCACTATATCCAAAAAAATGGATTTCTCCCCTTTGATGTCCAATTTCTTCCTTAATTCATATGAGACATGTGCATATGCCACACACCCAAACACTCTCACGTGAGTGACACTATGTTGCTTCCACTCCATGCCTCTTCAGAAACCATATTCTTGACACTTTTGGTTGGACATCTATTTATGATATATGTTTCCAAAGTGACAACTTCAACCCAATAGTCATTTGGAAAATGCTTTGTGTTCAACGTAATCCTTTCCATTTCCATAATGGTCCTATTTTGCCTTTCCGCAACACCATTTTGTTAAGGTGTACACCTTGTTGTAAATTGTTTGTGAATTCCCTGCTCCCTACAAAAACATAGGAAGTCATTTGAGATGTATTTGCCACCTCTGTCAGTTCTCAAAACTTTGATGTACTGTCAAATTTTCTTCTCACCAAGATCTTTGTATTGGCAGAAGCGATAAAAAACTCCACTTCTCTAATTTAAGAAGTAAACCCATGTCATCCTCATGTAGTCATCTATGAAAGCCAAGATATAATAGTTTCCACCAATTTATGGTGTTTGCATTGGTACACAAAAATCTGAATGGACAATCTCTAAGGGTGCCTTATCCCTTATTGACATTCATGATGGAAACGATTCTCTATGTCGTTTTCCCAAGATGCATCCTTCACATAGGTTGTCCAATTTTTCTATGAGTGGTAGTTCCTTCACCATGCATTTCCTATGCAGCAAATTCAAACCTCCAAATTTAAGATGACCAAATCTCAAATGCCATAACCATTTTTAGTCTTTGACCTCTGCTTGAAAGTTTATTTGTGTGACAACTACAACTTTTCTTAAGAAGAAAAGTTGCACCAAATCTCAAATATCTTCAGAAGAAAATAGAGCCCTCATTGTAATAGGCCAATAACCATAATTTTTTCCATTGAATTGAGGTATTTGAGGATTAGTCAACGTTATGCTTCGTTATGCTTGATACTACCATTTCTAAATTAGTAAACTTTTGCACGATCTCTGATACCAAGTAATAGTTGAGGCAAAGATATTTCTTTCACAAAAGAGTCGTGAAGATTAATTCATACCGAGACTTGAGTGGTAAGACATAATTAAAACTCAAACATTATCCGCACTAAGACATAACTAAAACTCAAACATTATGCACGACAAAACAGAGTAAAAAAAATGATTACACCATAAAATAAAACATGAAATTTACATAAAACATTGCAAAAAGACATACTTTAGATTATGATTTCAAAACACAAAAAAATACATTCGCATGAGAAATGGAAGTTGCAGTTCCATCACCCAATAAAAGTAGGAATTTAACAAAGATCTACCTGTCTCATCTGTTTCTTGCGCACTAACATAAAGTAAGACACAATAATAGGCTGATGGAGGTTGTAGTTCCATCGCCCAGCAAAAGTAGGAATCAAAAAGAGATTTACCTGTTTCCGTTTCTTGCGCACTAACATATAGTAAGACACATTAATAGGTTGTTTTACGTGCCCACCAAAATTCCCTCCCCAAGTTTCTCTCTACATTTCTTGGCCTAAACAAAAGACTTCTATATATTTTATATATAAATACATTTTTTAATATGTTAATATATGACAGAGTCAAATTATTAAGACATAATGTGGGGGATTGTACAAAAAAAAATAATTTCTATTTTGCCGAGTGGGAATAAATGTCTGGACCATGTGTTGGACCATATGTTTTACCAGCCCTGCATTAAATGTTCATTCCTTCTTAATTATATGATGTGTTTCTTAAATGGCCCTGCATTAAATGTTCATTCCTTCTTAATTATTATATGATGTGTTTCTTAAATGGGAAGTTTTTATTTGTACTCATAACTTCTTTCAATCCATGTCCTTCAGCCTGCAAACAAAATTCGCAACCTGCAATAAAGATGTCCTTCAGCCTGCAAACAAAATTCGCAACCTGCAATAAAGATCTACTCAGCTCGTATACCACAAGTATCGTTGTTGTCACTTTGTTTAATGAGTCGTTGAGAGTAATTTTCCAAGAAAAAAAAATCTTTATCTCTTCCACATCACTCCATATCTTCCGCATTGTTGATCCATTCACCTCTTATGTAAAATGGTATGGTTCGTCTCGCTGCTTTTCCATAAACCCATTCATCTAACTACACGACCATTCCTCTCTTTTTGTAGACCCAATCATCTCACTGTAAGGATGTGGTTAGAGGATAGTAAGTTACAATTTTATAAATTAATCTCAAGAGATTGAATTGAACAATGTTTCATTGGCCAATATAGTTGCATAAAATATGTCTTATCAAAAGCAAATTATATAAAAGGTAGTCGATAATTTATCGATGAATTTTTTATAATTATTTAGAATTTTAAATTTACTTCATTTAGAAAAAGGTATAGGGTGATTGTTGATATTTGTGATATCAATGTGCTTCACAAATATATAAGATCCATAGAGGAAACTTGAAATTTACACTTTGATTCTTTAACTCTTTATAAATATATTTTTTAATAAAAAATAACTTATTAATCACGATCAGACCATATTTTTGGTCTGATATGTCAATAATTAGGAATTCCTAGGCTATGGAATGATTTAGAATTTCAAAACAGTGTCATGTTTTAGCTTATACATGAACTTCGTAGTTGATATCACTGTCGAATCTTTTTCCCTACCTCGCCTTTTGTAGCTATAAGCCCCATTTTATTAAAAAAAAAAATTCAGTTAATTTTTTTATAAAGTCATTCTTCATTTGTTTAAACCTAGCAATTGCACCGAGAAGTGCAAAAGAACGTTGATGGGAAGAAAGAGTGGGGAACGTAAGGAAACCTTTGCCTTGTGATGATATCTGTGGTGGTTTTGCAAATGTGAGGGTAGGGTGTTTCTTTCAACCCTTTTTGTAGGGTAGGGTGTTTCTTTCAACCCTTTTTGTAGATCATCAGATAACGTATTTATGCAATACAGCTATTTGACACCCCTGTCTTCTTAAACTTCCATGAGCTTAGGTCCCGCATACCGTTAATTTGAGGAGGATTAACTGGCTCTGTAATGGTTCCCACTGTCATCTAATTTTTTTTTTGAACCATTCTCTGAGGCATTGAATCTATGGCGGGTGCCATAATATTCTTTCCATGATTTTCAACATGATATATTTCTTCTAATTGCACAAAACCATGTGTCTTATCTCTGCAATGGCCACTTATTATTGCAGTTGGAACATATTTTTCAACTTCTTCCAGCCTGTCACTAATAATCAAATCCTCCTTACATACCATACATACTTTCATTGACAATCAAATCCTCCCTGCATACAATACATACTGTGTAAGCACTTGAGGGACCTAACAATTATTTAAAAATAGAATCTAAGATCAAAACCTTCTCAGGTGTGATTAACACAAGGAATTTAGTCAAACACTTGAGGGACCTGACCATGATTTGAACGGACTCTGAGATTAAAACCTTCTGAGGCTGTTGAGATAAGGTATTTAGACAAACACTTGAGGGACCTGACCATCACTTCAACATAGACTCTGAGATCGAAACTTTCTTAGGTGTGGTTGACATGGGGTATCTACGCTTATACAATAAGCATTTCATAACACACTTGTGGTGCAAGTATGAAAAACACTGAATGAAAACCATGGACAACTCATTGGCGGGGTAAAGAGCGATCTGAAAATCACTCTCGAAAAACATTTCCACGAGCCTGCAAAGCCCCAAATCACAACCGTCGCTAGCCCTGCAAAATCCCTAATCATAACCGTCCCCTATATAAGACATATCTGGCTTTTGCTGCTTCACACTATTATAATTCCCGTTTCGGTTGATTATGTTGTTGCAGCTTCACAATATTCTAATGCCCATTTTGGTTGATTCTGTTTATTTCTTACTGCCCAAATTGTTCATCGCTCTGATCAGTCTTTCTCAACTGAGCTTGGCATGAGAAGCAATCCTGATTTGTGCGGCCATCCATCTTATCAATTATGTCGAGGAAAGCCATGAGGTTGGCGTCCTATGTGAGCAACCCAAGTTGGTTTCCGGGCCTTCGGGAGAAATATTACCCCAAATGCATAGTGGAGAAAACCTTCTCCATTACATCATGTGATTCATCCCTCGCTCTCTTTCAGGGTGTAGGGTTGCATCTACTCATCGGAAATGGCCATTTTCTGTGATATCCTCGTCTTGGTTCTTAATTAAAGAAAAGGGAAGGAATTGGTTCTTAATTAAAGAAAAATAAAGGAAGTGTACAGGTTTATGTTGGAGTTGGTGACAGATTGTGCCTCCAATGGAGATATTATACAAATAAGGGATAAGAGTTGGTGATAATTGAGATATTACATAATAATGTTTAGAAGGTTAGAGATTGTAACTATGAATGAGAGATTTTATAAATAACACATTCAACAATAGCTTAGAAGGGATTTACCGTCCCTACAATTCTAACATTCTAATTAAAGTTTACCCCGTGTCTGGCTTTGTTTTTGTGCCCTCAATCACATCTCCTAATATCAGTTTGCCCCATAGTTGGCTTTGTGTTTGTGCTCTCAAGCACAAATTCAATACAAGTTACTTACTAATAGCAACATTCGTGTCCAAAGCTTCCAGAGGTTAAAGCACTACATAGTCGAATTTATTTACAAACCTTTGTAGGTGTGCCGCACTCTGGCCATTTTTTGAATGTCAATAATACTTCAAGACAAAGAAATGAAATTGTCAAGAAATTAAGGCATGCCTTTGTGCAAATACTGTTGGGAGATTGTTAGGAAATGATAAATTCATATGAAGTTACCTTTGCTGAAAGATAGTTTCCAGATGATGAAATCAAATTGCAGGGGAATTTAATCACTATTTCCATGTCTTACAATACCTCAAAATCTAGAGCAAGTTATGTGAATATTTGTTCCACAAAGGCTAAAGATGAAGAAATCAGATTGCAGAGGAATTTTGATCGGGATTACTTCAAGCCAAAGAGATGCAATTCTAGAGGTTGTATAACCCCATTGATGCTACAATGATCCTTCAAGATGAAGATATCAGGTCTTGCAATACTCTGGAACTTGGTTTCGATACAATGTTCGATTACTGATTAGTAGACAAAGAAACAATATAAAGTGCACTTGTAAGGTGCAAGTCGGCAACTGTTATATTTTTGTTTTTTGCACGAGAATTTGATCATTGTTATTGATAGCTTCAGTGAATTCAGAGCCTTGAAGGATCTGGGTGAAATTTGCAATTTCAACAATTTTTAACTATATTTCAAACAAAACTTATCAAAAAAGAAAAAACATAAAAAAATATAAATATTTAGACTATGCTGAAATGTCTGAAGTTCGATTTATCCCAAATTTATAGCAAGCATTGCAACTACAATAATAGGAAAAATTGGTAAAGCTAACATCTAATTGATTAGAACTGGTAAGCTTCTACTGGCAATATTATAATAATTAATGTAATTACACTAACAGAACAATGCTCAAACGTAACCCAGGCAATATTATGCATATATGCATAAACTGAAGTGAGTTTGATATATTACAATAAAATGAACCCAATGAAACAAATCAATCGCACATAAAGATAAATGGATTGTTGTAACAAATCCATAAAGATAAACATTGATTTGAGAAAAGAAAAGGCAGGTGATGGAGCAAGGTTAGGGTTGGAGTCATGATCCATGATGATCTGTGACATTTGGAGCTTTGGAAGTAGAATATGTCACATATCCTTTTCTTTTGATAACTGTAGGAGAGGAATTCTTGTAGGATGAACAAGAAAAATGGCATTTTCAAACAAATCAAAAAGAGGGTTGTTCTTCATTTGGAGGAGAAGGTGTTTCTGAAAGAATGAGGATGAGAAGAAGCTGCAAGCTCAACATCTTTTCCTTTCTGAAAGTTGGGATCTCAAAGCTGCAAGCTCAACAACTTTTCATTTCTAAAGGTTGGGAACTCACTACGAGTCTGCGAGAACGGATAGTTATAGATACCCAAGAAATAGAGTCTACAACAAGAAACCAGTCACACCTACTAAGTCATTCAAATAAAATTAAATGTTAGGGAAGATGTTGCATTTCAACTACATATATCCACTTGCAAGATGAGAGTTGTCACAACTCCGTCCACTAGAACATTCTTGTAGTTGCAGGTAGTTTTATGGAAAAAGGAATAAAATGCTTTAGTTACAACAATACAGTAGGAATGAGGTTGTGGACAGAATGGAATGAAACCCCATTAAAAACTTGCAAACCCTGAACTAGCATTGTTCTCTTAAAATACGATTTTCCTTTTCTTTATTTAACCGGAAGGATCAACAACAACCACCACAAACACGAAAGTAGTCAATGTCAACATTTTAACAGACACAAACACCACCGTGCCTGAGACATTCTTTTTGGTTATGGAAAAGACGTTGTTTACCACAAAATTTTGATTCTGTGGATGTGGCAATGTTCAACCCTATTTTCTCTCCACATAATGAAATGGCCATTGATGAGTAAGCAAATGAAAGGAAGAGTTATGAGGTGAAGGGGACAGGGGAGTTGAGGTGATAATGCTTTTACTAATTAATTAGTTTCCTTGTTCTATTAGTCAAGGTCCAAAGAGAAGATGACCAATATTCACCTATTAATTTACTAAAGCACGCGTTAATATAACATATTGTAAGAAAGGGCCCTAAAACTTCTTTAAACTTCCAATTAAATCAACTTATACAACATCCATATACATATGTAAACCAAAACTTGACTGCACAAATCGTTCTGAAACTGAAGAAATGATGGCTCCTATCTCAAGTTGTACAAAAAAAAAAGCCTTAAGTTCAAAATGTTAGATTTACTTTATGGTTTTTCCTAATTACTTTAAACCCTAACCAAGATCTACTCCTTTGTAAGAAATTGAAAACAATGCACAGCGGAACTTATTGAAAATAATGCACAGTGGAACTTACTTTCCATCTTCTAAAGCTCCTGGTCTTGACTTGAGTTGTTGGCTCTTGAATCCTTCCAAGAGCTTGCAATCATTTTCTCTGGCTATCCTTGATAGAGTATCAAGTCTTCAATGGAGCAGACTATTTTCTTGAGTGATTGCAAGCCTTGGAGACTCAGCCCTTTTATAGCAGTCCCAATCCTATGGCAGCCGAAATTTGGCTGTCAATTGACAGCTAAATTTCAGCCCC
>APFE031738573.1:0-48119 GCA_000404065.3 Pinus taeda
GAATGAAGGGTGAAGGTATTGCAGCGGATGAGACACAAGCTGGGTTGGTGAATTCTCTGATCGACTTCTCTTGAACATATCGACGACACTGAAATGGATTGGTAGTTTTAACCCCAAAGATGGATGGTACGACAGACCAATGGTAATATGACCGGTGAACAAAATAACCCAACCCGACTCAATCACGGTGATGGAGTGAAAGTGTCATGTTCAAGAGCGACTTGCTACCAATAAAGTTTCTTCAAGTTTCCTTCCCAATTTTTCCCCAGTCATTGCTGACCAGTACCTCTTTATTTTTATCAAGCTTGAGGAGGTTAACATATGCTTGTTCTATAATTCACCCTTCGGGAAAACCCGTCGCTATGTTTTAACAAGCCTAGCGACAGTGAAACTCGTTCTTGTCTATATAGACAAGTTTGTTGCTATTGGTTTTAACAAGTTTAACGACAAAGACAACTCGGTCCTTTTTCAATTTTAGAGAGTTTGAAAAGGGACAGAGAGGAAACTCCAATAATCCTTTTTCGTCATATAATCCCTTAAGTCTGAAAAAGTAAAAAATAATATGAAAGGGATGAATTTTTGATAGTTTTAATGAGCCGAACAAGACAAGCGCTCGATCTCTTTGAGTAATAATCCCTCAGGTCCAAAAATATTAAAATCTAGAGGAGGGATAACACTTTTGATAGCTTTAACGAGCTGGGGAGGCCAATTGCTCGACAATCTTTTCATATTTTACGAGTTAGATGAAAAGAGCTTAAAGGAGACTCATTTTTTAGGAACAAGTGATATTTTCGGGTAGCAGTTGATTCTAGGTAAGGTTTGGAATTTTCCAATCATGGCAGTGTTACAACGATGGCTAACAGAATCACTCATCGTAGCTGTTCCTCAAAAGGGGTAAACAATCAAATGGAGGCGTATGATCGGCTAAAACAGAGTGGAGGTGATGGTAAGAACATGACCAAGGCTCAAAGCTGATGATAATGTGTTTGCAATGGTTATTTACTAGATATTGGTTCATTTTTTAATGAGCTTAAACTATGGCAGAACATATTCTCATTGCTTAGGTTAATTTTTAACGAGCTTCAACTTTGCGTAAAACTACTCGTGGCGGGTTTATTTTTTAACGAGCTTGAACCCTGCGGTAACACTGCTCGTGGCCTGGTTTATTTTTTAATGAGCTTGAACCATGTGACAACATATACTCAGAGTCAGTTTCATGTTTACACAAGCTTGAAACGAAAAACTATGCTTGTTATAAGTTCGCGTGCCCCCAGCATAATAACGCAAATCGAGGTGCATGCCCCCAAGCTTCATTGCATTCAACACGGTGGTCGGAATGAAGGTTTACCTTTGAGATCTTTGAATGTCTCGACTTGGATTTTACGAGATCATAATCAAAGACTCGATTTGGAAAGGGAGTTGTTTCATTTTTTAATGAGGTTGACATAGTAAAAAACTATCCTCATGACTCCTTGTTTCATTTTTAAACGAGGTCGACACAAGATAAGAACCATCCTCGGAATCCACCATATTTACAATATTTGATAGAAAATAAAAAACTAAAAGATGATTAAGGTCGCTAGAATAATTTTCGTGGTAATCTGGAAGATGGGAACGATGGTGGTGATCTTCCCATGGTGTCTCTCCTATCATCATTGACTGAATGATTCCTTTGTCTGTAGAATTTACATGCGACGAAGGATCTGAAGAGGTACCATATTCCTTAGACCTATCTATCCAAACACTCGATGAGCATTGATTTGGGTTTGCCCTCTAGGCCAAGAAAATTGATTGCTACAATATTTCTAAAATGGAGATGATCCATGCTGACAAAATGTTCAGGAATCTTCCAAATCTTTTAGATATAAAAGATATCATATTACAGGTTTCCACCATGGTCACTTCCACTAGATTACTGGGAGGCGGTTGGGCAAAAGTACCCATTAAGGCAGTGTCCTTTAGGAGGCCTACTCTGACATTTTGAAGTGATTGAGAGCTTCCATGGATCATTGGAATGCTTCCCGTAACTTGTGAACTATTGGGGAGGAAGGTTTGTTGATCAACTATTGTAATTCCTCCTTGAAAAGGGAATGTAATTTTTCTTAAGTATGTTGACACAACAGCGGCCATGGCATAAATCAATGGCCTTCCCAGTAGGATGTTGTAATTGAGGTTTCCATCGATAACTTCGACATCAATTTCTACTATTTTGGCCCCCAGTTCAACTTGCAAGTTACTTAAAATCCCGTATGGAGTGTATGTCCGTCCATCAAATGCTTTTAACGTCATTGACGATTGCGACAAGGGTGGTGAGCCTAAAGTTTTCTAACAACTCATTGACATAATACATGTAGATGCCCCCTCATCAATAATTGTTTGATGAACAGTTTTGTTGAGGGCTTTCACTTGAATAAGGAAAGCGAGTTGAGCTAGTAACTGAGGGTCATATCCTTTATGATTACAGGACACAAGATTGGAATCCGCTGGGTCAATCCCACCTAATGCTGATAATAGAGCCTGCTTCTGGGAGGGGAAATTTTACAGTACCTCAAGTGTCAACATAGCGGACGGCGATGGGGCCAGGTCCTCTACTATATTATAATTCTGTGCTACTCTAGCATGAGGATTAAATGTCGATTTGTGTACTACTCCCTTTGGCAGCTTTATCATTAGCTTAGGAATGATGGGTGGCACAACTTCAATCGAAGTTGTTGTCGAACTACTAGGTTGATCAGTAGCCTTGTTGTTCGACAGATGTGGATTCTTGTAATCTTTATTCCTTGTCGATATCAAAGCATCATTTTGTTGTTTTGAAATGGACAACATAAGCACTTGGGATGGGGAAGCATTGCCACTAGAAACCAGATTAGTTCCTGGGTTTGGAAATGGATCAGTCAATACCGTTGAGGTTTTTGAACTCTTAAAGAGTTTCTTAACTTCAGCGTTATGTGGACAATCTCTCGTCCGATGATCCTCATCGCATATCTGACACCCCAGAGGGGGTTTCCTTTGCCCATAAGGGTTTGCAGAAGATTTTTCAGGAGACGACTCACCCTGCTTCTTCTTCTTCCATTTCTTTTTCTTCTTGCCTCTTGGTTGCTTTGGTTCTTTGCCTTTGTTGATTGACATGGCATTCACCTCCGAGGTGAGAAGTTCTTCATTTTCATTTTGACTAGAAACCGTACGAGATTTCTTTGATGTAGCCTTTATGGTTTTCGTGCTTGACGTACCTATCACGCCATCGTTGGCATGAGAGTCTTTGTTTGATTTAGGAGGAGGAATGGAAAATTCCGATCTAGGAGCATCAGGGATTTTGTCATAGAGCATGCCAGACTGAGTATAGATCAAGTCTAGATATTGCGCACAAGCAATAACTTGCTCCTCAGTGATGACCCCTCCCTACTTGCTCCTCAGTGATGACCCCTCCCTTTGCCACATCTTCTGTGATAGAAGGTAATAATGACTTAATAAGCCATTCAACTAGCAGCTAATCAGGAACATATGTTTTTACCATTCTACGATGATGTCGCCACTCATGAATATGATCAGATATGTGAGTGGCCATCGTCTGTTTGAAATTGGTAAGAAGCTCTATTCCTGTTTTGTACTTTATTGGTAACTGAAAATGGGTCCAAAAGGTTGTGGCAAGGGTGCTGAAGTTATCGAATAAAGCTCTAGGTAGTTTGATGTACCATTTTGCTAGCGGACTAGTTAACATTAGCTAAAAAAGGCGAAGCCTAATCGAATCATCATTTAGAGTGTTGGATGAACACCACATATGAAAGGTCATCACATGATTTGACGGTTCTTCACCCGGATTTCCATTAAATTTATGAATATCTGACAGAAGTTTATGAGGAATCGCCGGCCATCAAGGGGCATAAGCAATTGGATCATTCGTTAGCCAATTTAGATCCGGTAACTCTAAAGTCGCCATGAAGGGCAACTGCTGATTCAGGTTCGGCAAAGCATACCCAGGATAAGATGGGATTGCCTGAGCAGTGGGTCCATACCAGCATAATGCATTTGATGTTGATAACTTTGGTAAGGTTGATGGGCATAACCATTATGATATGATTGATGTTGACCGTTTTGAATATACAGCTGCCCATTACTCGCAAAGACTTGTTGCTCAGATCCTTGGTAAGCTTGTTGGAATTGTGGTTGTTGATATTGCATCAGCCATGGTTGTGAAGCCATTTTTTGTTTCCCAATACTAGCTATTTGACCAATATGGGGGGTAATAGTACCCGTTTTAACCTAGGTCACTCTGGTTAGGGAGCCACTAATCGGTGATTACGGCCGCGTCGTGGAGACAGGAAGCTATTGTATTACGACCTGAGAAACTTGAGGTTGGCATACAACAGGCAACGCTTGTACTTGCGAAACTATCACAATGACCGGTGTAGTGGGGATATTCGACACAAGTAGGCTTTGTTGCATTGAGCATACAACTCTTGGTTGTTGAGGCATTATTGGCACCCAACCGCTAGATGTAATTCCAGCATGACCTGAATTCTGTTGCTAACTCCCATATGGTTGTTCTCCCAAAGGAAACAATGAAAGGGCATACTGCCCCCCATATGGTGGCAATCCAGTGCTCAAGGGGATGATTGGCCTTTGGGGACCGGACTGCCCAAATTGATACTGTTGTGAAGGATCAATTTGCTGAGACTCAACATAAGAGATTTCGGATATTATTCCGGACGAAAAAACGGGAACGGACCATACTACTAAAACGGTGCTTGGATGGACTCCATCTAGCGGTTGAGAGCTAGTTGGGACAGATGGTACACCAGCGAGCATTGTTGGAGTAACAGCAGGAGGTTCTACCGCTGCTACGTTAGATGACATAGTCCTAGATGTCGACGATTGTTCAGACATATCTAGTCTATCCAAAATATTTCCTAGCGATTCTATAGGAACTTGCGATGAAGGGAGACTAACTTCTGACGAAGAAGGATATAGGGTGATCCCGGCTCCAAAATGCAATGGAGTACTGGATGGAGGATCCTCCACAATCTCTTCTATAGCAATCAATCCAGGTGGAAGAGGTAGACCGTCAAATCCATGAAATATTTCTGGTGCCGAAGAAGGTATAGACTTTGCAGTGATAGTTGTTGGAGGGGTAACACCTTCTGAATTAGCTATAGATGGAGCTGGTTCAGGAATAGAAGCGTTTACCATTACACTAGGATAAGCTCTAATGTCTTCCTGTGGTCGCGGAACTTCTTCTGTAAAGGCAGGGGTACCAGAGATGTCTAGAGTAACCGGAGTCCCTGAGGATGTTGGAACACAAGTTCCAAGCAATCTAGGGGACTTTGACCCGGTTAAATGAGTTTGATTTCTCTGGAATAATTTTGTTTCCAGAGTCAAAGACGGTTGACTCATTAATCTCCACGAATGAAGGGGTTTCGATTAACTTTCTTCCACAATTGCGGATTACTCGATCAACTCAAAATAAGGGTAAAATGATTCCGAATTAAATGAATTTTAGACACTTTGACACAACTTGCTTTTTCAAATTTTCATGAGTTGAGAAAAAACTAAAGATGACTCTAGTTGCATTCAATTTTTAATGAGCCTGAAGTGACAAGTGCGCAAATGGACCTTTTCCTTTAAGGAGTCTGAAAAGGTATGAAAGAGACTACTCTGAAAATCTAGACAGAGGGATTACCAAACCAATCGCAAAACTGCAGAATACCTTTTACGGTACGACAGTCAATCTTCCCGAATGTTGTGTTCAGTGCATTGCGATCGATAGGGCAGCAGATACAGCTTCTTAAGGATAAAGGATATAGCCTATTGTGGTCTCCCATTATATACTTGACGATATGTAGGAGCACAAGTCCATACTGGCACTTATCATCTCAAAGAGGAGGAATCACCCAACCTACTATGAAAGCGATAGTTACCAGGCTTTACGACGCTGGAATACATCTCTAGCCTAGAATTCTAAATGTTGTGCGTTAGGTTACAAAGCATTTTTATGTTCATTGAATTTATTTTACGGTTGATCTTTCTTAAGAAATTTGCCTTTCAGGTTCACCGCATGATGTAGATATACAATTCCTAGAATGCAATCTAAGATGATAAACAATCGTTTAATCTTTTTTTGCAATGAAAATCCTAGCTACTAAGGAAAGAGAAGTAGGATTCTTTCAACATAGAGCAGAGAGCACACACTAGATGCACTGTCCTAAATCAAAGTCAACAAGCAGTCTAAATGCAAATGCACATGCATGTATTTGTTTTCGCTTTCTTAATGTATGAATGACAAAAAGAATGCTAAGTACAAATCTGAATCATTTCAGGCGACAGTACTAACAATTTTCTTTTCAAAAGACGAAAGGAGGATAATGACAACACTTTGCAATTTTGAATTGAAAACTACTTTTGACGCTTGAAAAACTATTAATTCAAATCAAATACAAGAGTAACAGTGTAATCGACCATCAAGAACAATAGGATTCTTTTCTTTGATTGAAAATGACACTTGTGACACTTCCAAATCAAAAGACAACAACTTGATTACACTACTTCTTTGTAAAGGAGAACCGTAAATGGCAAACAATACATAAAAAACATTTATAGTTCTTTGTACTATGGAGGCTGAATCATGCAAAGGAAGGGAGTTTCCACAGTGGTATACTGATCGCAGACAACAAAACTCCTGAATAAAGCTAAAGAGAGTGAAAAAAAAACCAAAATCTGGAAGTAGAAGAGGTCTTATCTGATCATCGCACCTGTAACACAGGGAAAGAGCGATGCATCTCACCTATTGCACACGGGAGGTTCGATGCATCCAGATTCCCAAGAGGAGAAGGTGCGATAGTCCAGGGATGAGACTTCAACTGGGTTCTTGGTCACAGTTTGCAGCTCAGTTCAGGAATTTAAGCCAAGCAAATGATAGTCAGTAAATGAAAATCACAAGGGTTGATCTAATGAGGCTACTTGAGCCACCACCAGGGCAATTAGGATGTTTGCAAATCAATTGTTCAGTTTATAAACAAAACCTGGAGATAGACTAAAGCAGCATTGATCTACTTTGCACTGGCATAACAAATGCAGTTTGAAGGCTAGCTGGCTTGACTTTAGGCTCTGTCTGTAAGTTTATAAAGCAAACAAATATAGACAAGCAAACAAGCTATTCGCTCCCCAGTGGAGTTGCCATTTTGTTATCGGGAAATCTAGTGTCTATGCAGCGCTGCTAGTCCCACTAAGACAAGTAGCTATCTTAGAAACAAATAGATTAAAGTTACTTTCATTTTCCTTTACGAGAAGTAGATAGGAGAGGAGCAAAGAATACCAACCTCAATCTCTCGCTCGGTTCCTTACTTGTTCCTCCTCTTCTCTGACAGATCTTTGTCACTCTTTCCTTAATCGCTCCACTACAAAAAGTACCTGTAAAGTCAAAGTAGCATAATACCTTCAAAGTGTAGAGATCTACAATAATAAACAATATAGGACCAGATATATATTGACCACACAAATGCATATATATTATCAAACATACAAGAATGTGGAGGAAAACTTGAATAGCTTTATTGATGTAAAGATTAGAAGAGAGGATTACAACCCATTGATCTAACCCAGCGTCATCCTCCCAACATGAAAGCCCTTCTTCACCTCATGAAAAGCTTAGATCACCCAACACTATGATATTCCACCAAGAAACCAACAACACTTCCTTACAAGATATAAGATTCCAACCTATGGATCTTTGGGATGAGGGATCGATATATAGATGATTGTAGGGGGGTGAGTCAGCTTCTGGGATTTTGATTAGTGTCTTCTCTCTGATAGTTCTTGATTTCACTTGGAGATTGATGATCTCTTACTCATCCCTAGGTGAATTCAGAGAGGCAAGTGTCACAGGAGAAGTTTCTGGAAGATTCCATGATCATCCACCTTGCAAACTGTCTCTGCACCCTACAAAAAGGCTTTTCAGTATGCATTGCACTTTTTGCACTGAGCAGGTGAGATGCATTGCACCGTCTACACTGAGCAGTTTATATGGTCCAGTTTTGACCAGTTCTGAGCAGTTTTCTGTGGAGAACTTCTGGGAAATGATGTAATCAGCAGACCTTGTTCGTTTAGGGTATGAAACAACAGTTTTAGGGACTCAAAAGCCCTTGGTTTATGGACATATGTGATTGGGGTTGCAGTGCCCAAATATGTCTATAACACCACCCTTCAAAACTCAACATCATGGTTCCACCCAACTTGGGATCTCCAAAACCAAAGGAAATCAAACATATAGAAAACAAGTCATCCATAAATCTTCCAGGAATTTTCCCAATTATAATTCCTCCACCCCAGCCCTCTGGGAATTTCCGAGAATCACCATCACAACCCTTTGGACATTGGGGACTCAATAAGAAATTTATTTCCCACATGGAAGTGTTTTCTTCCATGATTTCTTACCAATTTACATGAGAAGAATTTTTTTCACTCGATAAATTCCATGAACAAAAAATTATTCATAAATTAGTCAATTGTGTGAAACTATTAGACATGTGAATATTGAGATAACTTGTTGTTGTAGCAGCTACAACACCCTCCAAAATTTTGGTTGGCACTCAAATTTTGGAGCCTTCCTTGGCTTTCCCTTGATTGTTGCAAACACTTAATCTCATTTCATGAGCTTTCCTAAAGTCCTTTATTCCCATTTGCTTGGCAGATCAACTGTCATATTTTGGCATGTTTGAATGTTTTTCCATGTTTGCGAACCTTTTCTGGAGGTTTCGAAAGTTATTCTTTGTGTATCCGAGTTGTCCTATCTATTTAAACACCCGTTGCACTCATACATAAATTTTTGAGGATGGTTGTACAAGTGTTGTCAGAGTCGTCCTAAAGTTTAACTCAAGTTTCGCACTTGTCACTTCTTATTATGAGGCAGTCACATAGAGGGAAATCCTTTCTTGTTACTCCGATGGTCTATGTTGTCATGTCAATGAGGTATTCTAAGTGTATGATCACAAGTTCAAGCTCATGACAAGTCCATATTTCTCCCACGCTTAGTCATTTTCCTAAAACTCTTCCCAAATTGGAAACTCAACTTCACCGGACCCCGACTGAATTTCGCACTATGCAATCTCAGCCCTCAATATCGTGACCTTGCTGCCTAGAAATGCATAGTGTATAATCACTATCCTCCAGGGAAGTTGTACTATGAAATTCTAGAGCTCAGAAGCATTCCTTGACCCCCTGAATTTCACAGTAGTTCCTCCCAATCTGACTTGAACTATGCACTTCTCACATTCCTCAAAATTTTCTCCTTTCCCATTGGAACCTCACAATTCGTAGAGAACCCAACCTCCCTTTTCTTGTAGAATTGTGTAGAGGTGTTCCCCAGTGTCCTCCCTCATATGGAGCTCACTGACCTCAATAACTATGAAGATTTGTTCTCCAGGTCCCTTTGTTGCCTAGTCCTCCTTACCTCTGAAAACTCCATAGACTTGTCTCCTAGGGTCCCATCTCGCATCAGCCACTGTTTTCCTGAATTGCGTAATCTTGACTGCCAGTGGACACTAAGCAAATTTTCTCCCCAATAAGGACTATGCTCAGAAGTTCCTCAATCAAGCCTGAGCTACACTCTACACAGTCTCAGTGATCAACTCCTCTCCATGTCACCTGGAAATGCACAATGAAGAGTTACTAGGCCCTCTTTCCCAGCCTATCATCAGTCCAGAGCTCAGTCATGGATGACAATGCACCATCTTATATTATGGAGTTTTCAGCTTGAGGTCGTCTCGTCATGAGTGAATTGGAGGAAAAGGTACACTTCCCAATCATGAAGAGATGATGAAGGAGAATAAGAAAGAGGAAGCATGCCTAAAGACTCACTTGTAGCCGAATGGACAAATGAACCTAAAAAGATAAAGCAAAAGGAACACAAGTGTGAAACCATATCCCAAGATCTAAGATCATTGAAAACCCTGCATCATCAAGTTATGTGGAGGAGAAGAGAAAGCACATGCAAGAACACATCTATCACTCAGCAGCATTAGTGGCTTGACATTGCAACATCATCAAGCCAGTCCATCTCAGCAGTGTCATGTCAAGTCATGTCATGAGTTGTCATATGCCACATCACCATTGTGGGCCATGTTTATTGTTAATCAAATGTATTGTAAAGTGGAAGTCCAATGGGCACACTTGAATTTGAAGAGTCATGTAAGTTGAAAATTCAAAGGAAGTTGAACAATCATGAGGATAGTCAAAGAGTCACAAGGGGTAAGCATCATCCCTTGGTTATATATACCCCCTCATTGTATCAGAAAAGTATTTTTCACCTTATCGCCTCCCACAAATCATTAGAGAGATCAATTAGTTCTTTGAGGAGAAAGGAGTGGCTCCAATGTCCCACTACTAGGGCTAGTGATGTACAATGTAAATATGTGTCTTGGAACTTTTTCTTAGTTATAGAAGCCTTTTCAAGCCAACAAGTTTTCATGCATGACTTATGGATGTTTTTAAGACCATTTTGTGAACATTTTTATTTCATGTTTTCTTTCACATGTACTAAGATAATTGAACTATTTTGGTTATTTTAGTGGTTATCTTGTTGGGAATGTGTTTAATTGGTTGTCACTATTGTCTCATCGTTTTGGACTATTTCGTGGGATGCTAGACAAACCTTTCCTTACTTATTATTTATAATGACCATCACATCCACTGTAGACTATTATGTTGGATGGTAGACAAATCTTCTCTTGTTCATTGGTTTCAACGACTATCACATTTGTTGTGGACTATTCCACTAGATGTTGGGTAGGCATTTTCAATTCATGTGTGTCTCCTCCTGGGTAGTACTATTACCTCTCACTTAGAAGCTCACTTTTCTCCCCGTTTTTACAGTAAGAGAACCTAGACACAGTTGCATTGGACACTCGCTAGGCACACTCACCTTGCTTTTCAAAGATACAATTGCATCACTCTCTTGTGTTGATAGCTAGAGCCAAGGAAAATATTTAAGTATTTGGAAACCTGACCTTCATACTAGATGGGACTCCTACACTAAACGCTATGAGCTCTAATTGGTACTTCATATCAAGGAGATCCCCTGAATGTTGGCGAGTCCAATACCATCAACATTTTTGATGCTAGAAGGAGGGCATCCATTATTTTATGGCTGATTCTCCCACTGACCCCACTAATCCATCTTTTGTTCAGGGCAGTAACGTCAACTCCCTCTCCCCTATTAGTATCTCTGAAGTTGTTAACTCCTCACCACTCAGGCCTAAATGTAAAATCCCATACCATCAACTTTAGGCTATCTACCCCATCACCCGTCAATTTGCAAAAGATGTTGAACTAATTCTGGGAGTAATCACTCTTCCATATTCTCAAAATAAGAACAAGAAAACCCCCACAGGAGTAGTGGTCTCGTATATTGAAGAAGAAATTTTTGCCACTCTTGAAGAAGTAGCAGAAGTTGTAGAAAGGGAAGAAGAACATCTGCTCTTTCAAGGAGGAGCAGGAGACAACTCGTTACTCTCGAGTTGAAATTCTAAAGGGGAGGTGGAGAGGAAGGAAGCGAAGAAGAAGAGAAGGAGGAACCATCAGATTCTGAAAAGGATGAGGAAGATAGTGAAGAAGAAGACATGGTAGAGAAGAATTTGGATTGGATGACTCAGGGCCCATTGGTGCTTATGGGTGTCCTACACAAGATTCTGAGACATGTGAAGAAGCTCTTGATGAAATATGACCCTAATAAGATAGTGAAGGTTGAAGATCACTTAGACAACCTTTACCTATGTTATCACTCAGGTTGTTCCCTCAGAAAATTCTAATAAGGGAATACGGCCGAGGTAACCACAGACCAATCTTTTAGACACAGATTCTAGCCAATCTGCATCTAGAGAGTGCTCTCTCTTTGTAACTTAGCTTTGTTTAAGGTATATTAGGCTAGTTATGAAGTACAAGGGTTTTGTTATGAGTTTTGGATGGTGGTGTTTAGTAGAACTAGAGTGTAAGTCTAAGAAGTTTAGTCCATTGGGCTAATGGAGTCTATGAGGATGAACTGCTAGATATGGTTTCTTTGACAGAGGGTGGTATTACAAAGCAGGGTAATCAATTATGGAACAATTTATAGGCTGGAGTTAGGTGAAATGAAGTCAGTAGGTGAAGGGAAATTAAGAATCCTTCATCATGTTGACAGAGGGAAAGTGAATGACTAAAACCAAGAAGCAATTAAGAATTTCTTAGCATTTAATCAATATGAAAGAACCAAGGGAAGCAGGAGCAGTTAAGAATTCCTATTTATGCTAATTCTGAAGAAAACATTAATAATAACAGAGACTAAACATAGAGTACCAACAAGCAAATTCTAGGTTATTCTTTCTCTTAGTTATTCAGATCATGAGGTATGTGTGTCTCTTAGTTTATAAAATATCTCAAAGAGATAATATCTTTAGCAATAACCCATTCCACCTACTTAAAAGGAGAAGTAAATGATCTTGGAAACAGGGAGGAATAAATGAAGAAGTAATTGTTGTCACACTGACTGCTTTAGTTGGTTAGATATGTTGACTTTAGGCTCAGTGAGTTGGTTGGTAGTTGTCTACAATGAAATCTCGTGCTGCTGCCTGCCTTGGCCGGACCTTCTTTTCTTCTAATGTGATATGCTTTGACCCGTATGACTGTGATTCATTCTTGTTCTCTTCATTATAGTGCATGGTTCAGAATTTTGCATTAACCAAAGACAACCTACAGGATTTCCAACATGCTTTGCCACCACTCTGGCTCTAGTATTTGATGTCCCTGCAGTTTTCTCAGAGTTTCGTCGGTTGCTATGTACCTGGAGAAATTAGGTGGGGCAGTGAACAGATGCTTCACTTTGTGCTCTATGTAAAATATATTTTCCAAATTGTTGTAGAGGGTTTGGCCAGATGGAAGGGCCTTCTCTTCTGAAGTGCTTGATGAAGCATTTACTTGATCAGCAACATGTTTATTTAATTTATGTTCATAGTCCTTGTGTTTCAGTAGATGGTTATTACTTCCTAAAATACTTGGAAAACCTTTTTGATGGAGGACTGTAAATTTTTCTGTGAAATAATTGACATCAACTTGCATCTCCTGGCACCTTCTCTCCAGATTTTGCATTAGAGGTCTCATGGTTAGAACTCTCTTGATTGTTAGAATGGTATCTGTCCTGTCTCTGATGTCCAGTGCTGCTAACTCTTCACTAGTTTTGTTATTCAAAAAATGTATTAACTTGTTTTCTTGTTCAGGCATATGCCCCAATAAAGCTCTTGTTTTTTGGACTTCCACCTGGGCTAGTCCTATCAAATCACTTTGCTCATAAATAGCCTGAACAGACCTCTACACATTACCAATGGATTGATTAATGTTAGTCCACAAAATGCCTTTGATTTCTCCCAGAGGTTTATCTAACAAGAGGTCTTTTTCCAAAGCCTTCACCTTATTTTCTAATGCCTTCACCTCTCTTGTATTTTCTGCTACAATTATCTTAGATTTATCATAGATTATTTCCAATTTTGCTAATTTTTCTTTGATCCCTTTCAACTCTGACACTTGTAGTTTCAGCTCTTCCATTGCCTTCATTAGCTTTTCTATGCTCATGCTGGTACCTGGTGATGTTGATGTTGCTGCTACTGCTGTTGAAGTACCCGTGGTGATTTTTGCAACAGAGGTTGGGATAGTGGGAGGTGGTGCTATTGTAACTGTAGGAAGGGTAGTTGTACTTGTTGGAGCTATTTCAGGTGGCTGGGAGGTCGACTCTCCTGGCTTCTCATGTAGTGCGTTCTCCAACGCCTGCTTTGTTTCATTTAATCATTGATTCATCCTCAGCAGCAAATCCATCATGTCCTCCTCTTCTTTTTGCTGCACAACTTCTATCGTTTGTGGATGCATAGTAATAGGCAGCTTTAATTGTTTCATGAGGGCATCAATGTCTTCCTCCTTCTTTTTTATTAATGATTTTATGCCTTTGGAATCTTTGGGATCATGTCCCAGCTCCATGATAATCTTTTCCAAGGACTTGATTCTGTTATCCTTGGCTAAAGAGGATTCCTTTTCTAAATCCAATTGGACAGAGGTATTATTCAGTGAATTCTGCAATTTGTGGGCCAATAATGCTTTATCTGCCAATGTGGAGTAGACCATTTGCCCAGTTTGCTTATGCAACTCAATCTGGTCCATTGGCTGAATGTATTTAGCTAACACTTCCAGATTGATCCTGATGTAATCAGCAGCTGACTGTGGTTGCTGCATTTTGGGCTTAAAGTGACTTAGGATCATTTTGCCTTCTTGAATGTCATACCATGCCATTAACCTTTGTTGATTAGTGGGGGGCATCTTCAGCAAGTGATATAAAGTTGAATTCTTATTGGCTCATTCTTTGCCTTTATTTCGGTAAATGTCCTCTTGATGTCAGAGCCTTGCTTACTTTGTTGCTTGCTTTGTGGTCTGGTGGATGAAACTTCCACACTATGTTTCCTTTCTAGCTCCTACTAGTATGAGCTAGTTGATGTGCCCACTATTGGAGAGGTCTGATGTTCGGTCATTCCCTCACCTCTTAGGCTGCCTGTTGTTCCTTCAAAGATTTCCTCTTCAGAGTGAGGATTTAATCTTTGCCTCTTTTACCCTGGTTGCTCTACAGGACCATTGATCAGTGTGTCTTCTTGCCTGTCACTTTTCTTGCCTCTTTCCTCATTTAGAGGAGTTTGTAGTGCATGGATTTCAGGTGCCTTTGTCTGTACTAAAGGGGCTTACCCTCGGCCTTGTTCCTTTGATGTAGCTGGCTAGTCTATCATTGTCTACTGTTGTGTGTCTATTACCTCCTTGCCCTTAGCTGACCCTATGCTGGCTTTTTGTGTGGGCTGCTGAGAAGTCTCGGCAAAGGATGTATCACCTCCTGTGTGTTCAGGTAGCTTGAAAGATACATGTTCAAAAGAGTCCAGGTCAAGCATTTTTTCAAGCTCTTTCATAGCTTTTTCCATTTTTTCTTCCTCATTAATCTCTTCTATCAATGTACCCTCTACCCACTCATTCTGATTGGCAAATTGCTCTATTTCAGGGAGCTTAGAATGTTTATAGGCTGATAGCTTGTATTTCACTCTCCTATCACTTATGAAGTCATTTGGGTCATAGGGTACCCACCAAAAGCTCTTCTTTAACTTGAGATATTATCCCAATATTTTATCAGCATCTGCCCAGGCTTCCTTCTTGTTAATGATAAACGGGACTAATTGATTTTTTATTTTCAGCTAGGCCCTTTTCTTTGTACTATGAAAGTGAGTTAAATCTGCATTGGTAAGTTGCCTGAAGTACTCCAATGCAAACAGTCTCATACGTACATATTTATATAGCTTGTAAAGACAGCTCACAACCATACATTATGATTTTAGTGTGATTCTGGTAGAGGTACCAGTCACCTATTCTGTAGTTTTTGGACAACTGTAAAATCTTTTGCATCTCAACAGAAAGTCTAGGAGGAGGAGTTTTCATTAGTAGAGAGGAGACCGGATATATAAACAGGTCAATCAATTCACAGTAGGTATATGGAGAGTCACAAACATGGTGGAAGACTAAGGTCCAAAATATCACAGACCTTCTTTCTCCTTTGGAATCCAATTTTCTGATAGGAAACTGTAAATTTTCTGTCTGATAGTATAAGAACAAATGATATGTATAGGATGAGTACTTGAAGACACCCTCTCTATCTAGACTCATGAATTGCTCATGTATCTTATTGGCTATGAAGGTGGCATAATCATATTTGACAGTAGGAGGCTGGCCTGGAGTAAAAATGGATAACATAACTAATGTGGTCTCATCAACATACTCACTTGTCTTGAATCCCAGGATGTAGGATATCATATCAATGATGAATTTTCCAGCCTCATTGAACCAGACATGGACATAGGGAGGTGGCTCTTTGGGCTGGCAATCTGGTCTCATAAATGTTTGAGCAATCCGGGTTACCTTTGAGTTGGGAAATTTAGGGCCTTCTTCAAGCAAGAATCCCATAGACAGAGGAGCCAGAGGCTGAGTAGGTTTGAAGTGAAACATTTCATTTATGGACTCAGGAGTAATGTAAAAGAGGACAATTCTAGATGGAGTCATAACTGCTCTTTGAGTAGGTTCATAATTGGCATAGCATAGGTGGATAATTTTTGGGAAAATATTGACAGAGGGGAGGTAGTATATGGGAAAATTGGATTCCCATATTCCATAGACATCAACATTGTTTCGATAATTGTTCCTAATTTCACAAAATTCTTAGAGGTGGTTTTTATCACCCATTAAGTCTTGAATCTAAAAATCTCTATCAGCTAGGGGTAACCATTCCAATTCCTTGTGTGATGCATTGAGGGCAGCAACGTTGAGGGCCATAGGGGCTTCCATTGCTCAATTTTTTGTGATTTTCAAATTGGAATTTGGGTTTTTGTGGCAAAAATAGGCAAAACAATAGTTCAGGGGTTTTTCTCCGGGAATTGCAGACCAAACTCGATTTGAATTTAGCTCACTGGGTGAAATCTATGGAGAGAAACAAAATTTGCAGGTTTTTTTGGTAAAAATGGGTGAAAGAACAGTCTTAGCGTACTTGTATGAAAGATATAGACGGAATTCAGTGTGAAATTTGGCTCTTTGGGTATAATTTAAATTGGAAAAATTTAAAACACCAGTTCGGGAGGTGAAACGGGTAAATAACTATGTTTTTGGACGCGCATAGGAATAATTTGCAGGTTTGGATGACGAATTGCAGAGTGGAATGCTGGAGTGTTCTGCTCGACTGGCGGACTGGAGCTCTGGTAGCAACTTCGTCGTAATTTGCATGCACTGGTCTCGTGAAAGAAACCAATAGAAATGCATGAAAACGACACTTTCACGGATTTTTGACAAAAATTTGGCTGTGGGTTTTTGGCAATTTTTTTTTGGTAACGTCAACATGACGTGGGATTTTGTCGCGACATGGAGTACGGAGATGATGTGGCAGATGACGTCAGTAAGGGCGTCAGCAGGGGCGGTAAGCGGTTTGGTCCCACACCGCTTTATCAACTTAAGTGGTATCTGAGGAGGGGCGGCGAACATGCCAGGAGGGCGCTACATGTCCCTGGTACGATGGGAATACCACCCATTCCCCGAACGCTAATATTTGGGCATCGAAGGGGTTCTGATATTGTTGTGGGCCGTTGGATGGGAAAGCCTAGATCTGATGGTCAATGGTTGACGGAGTTGGCGGCAGATTATGGCACGGGGAGGCTGGTAATAAACCTTGGCTAATACATATTGGAGTGGTGTTACTTGGTTGCCGAGGGTTTAAACTTTATTAATCAACCAAACGTTAATTAATTTTTTCAATATTTGCATGGGGATGGTTATTTATATGGTTCCGAATGAACCATTAATTCCCTTTGTAAGCCAAGATATATGCTATAGTTAGTCGGGGCGGGATATCAGATTTTTTGGGGTTTTCTTATGTTTATATAATATGGGCAGGGGGAATAACCATAGGGAATTATCTCTTATAGTTAATATGTTAATATGAATTTTCTGAAATGATATGCCAATGAGAACTAAGTTGTAGAGTAAAAACTTAGGCTATAGGGAGAGTCAAAAGGAGAAGGATTTTACACAATAAATGGGGCTTTTCTTTTCAAGCAAAATGTGATTTTACTTAAATCTTTTCATGAAATGGAGTGATTAAAGAATGTTGAGCAGATCTCAATATTCTTGGGGGGAAATAGTGAGTGATTGTGGGAGAAGAGTGAGGGGAAGTTAGATATGCATCATTTTTATTTGTCACCACATAGTTGCCATAGTATCTATGATAGAAATAAGATGAATCTCCCTTGAAAGACAAAGTTACTCATAGATCTATTTCTGCAACATCAAAACTACCTACCCAACCTACTATACCTAAAAAAAATTCTTCCTTTTTCCTTGGGTGCATTTAAACTAGCAAACCCTTGCTCTCTGCTTTTCTTTCAACTGCCATCCTATCTAAGTCTGCCCTTATTTCTTCGAAGGCCTCAGATTTAGTTGTTGAGCTCCTTTGCTTCTATACCTAGTTAATCACCTGCCAAGATTGAACAGTTTGGACATGTTTCATTCTCTATCTCTAAGACAAGAAATTTAAACATGAATTTGGCCAAGATTATGTTGTTTGGCCATCCATCAACTGTGGCAAGAGTCAACCAACTGTGCATCACGAGATTCTTTGCAAAAATAGAACAGTAGTGGCATTTGGACTAGCACACTTTCTTGGTCTTCTTGATTAGGGTTCATTTCTTTTCCTTTTTTTTCACCATTTCATTCTTTTTTCCCTCCGATTTTTCTTTTAGGGCATACCCTCTCTACATTTTTTAACTTCTTGATTTGTTGGGAATATGGAAAACCTTAGCAACCAGCCAAAGGTATGAACATATTAGAGCTCCTCAATGTCAATCATGAAAAATGACACCTATTGGTATAGGAACCTAATAGTGGCTTCACTTGGGGATGGCTTTTCTTGATGAAAAGTCAAGAACAGCAGGTCAGATTGCCTTATATATAATTTTTGTTGTATTCTGAAATCTTCCCTTTGCTATAAGTGAGAAAACTATATAGAGGACTAGGTAAAATATGTACAACTCTCATGTGCTGATCCAGACAATTACACCTCTGTTTTTGCTCAGAAATATACTTCTGCTGGTTATTTTTATTACAGTTATGACATTTTTAGTTTGTGAAGCTTAGGGCCTTCACTTCAGGCTTCAACATCAACAGACTTGCTGTCCAATCCAAACCTAGACATTTATCAAATATAAAATATGTACAGGTTGATACAAAAATACCTCAGCTAGACAGCTCAAAATAGTGCTTGAGCATTCAACCATTAACTGGCCCACCCTCTGCTTCTGTGCCATCCAGGCTTCTTAAAAAGTAAGTATTGTTTCCTTGTACAGCCTGGATGATAAAAGGTGCTCTCCATAGAAAGTCAAACTTCCCATGTTTCCCTTTATCTTCTCTCCTTGATTCCCATTTCAAAACTTTGTCTCCAATATAAAAATCCTCTGCTTTAGTCCCTTTATCAAATATCTTATTTAGCTTTTCCTATAACACTTGAGACCTCTGATATACTTCTTCTCTGGTTTGTTGTAGATGAATAGTCTGATTTATCCTTCTCTGACTGTCATTAGGTTCTGCCTGTACTTCTTGTAGTAACTTCATCACAGGGACTCCCAAAGATGAAGGAAAAATGGCCTCCATACCATAAACTAGCTCATAGGGGCTTGTTCTAATGGATTTCTTTGTAGTCAATCTGTTTGCCCATAGTGCATTGATAAGCCTTTTATGCCAGTTTTTCTTGTTTTCTTCCAATACTTTTTTAATGATATTGATCAAGCTTTTATTGGATGCTTCAGCTAAACCATTACCTTGAGGGTAATAGGTTGTGGAGTGGCCTAAGGTAATGTGGTACTTGTGACAGAAATTGATCATTCTCTTAGATTTGAGGGCAGCAACATTATCTATTATAATCTTTTCAGGACAGCCAAATCTGGATAGGATGTTGGTTTCCATGAATTGCATGATCACTGAATCATTAGCTTGCCTACAAGGGATGGCCTCTATCCACTTTGTGACGTAATCAGTGGCAGTGAGGATCCATTTGTGTTGGCCAGAGGATGGAGGGTGGATTTCCCCAATGAAGTCTAAACCCCATTGTTGAAATGGTCTTTCAGTGGAAATTGGCTTGAGGGGTAAAGGTAGAAGCTTCCTCTTGCCTTCAAAGATTTGACATTTATGTCAAGAAGTTACAAACTTTTTTACATCAGCAAATAGAATGGGCCAATAAAATCTAGCCCTTAGGATTTTATCAGTAGTCGATTTCCAATACAAATGTCCACCACAGTCCCCTGCATGAAATTCTTTCAACACTCTGTTAGTTTCATCCTCTATTAAACAATTCAAAAGAATGCCTTCATGATTTTTCCAAAACAAAGCATTATCTAAAATATAGAATTTGGAAGCTTTCATTTTTAGAAACCTTTTCTTAGTTCTGGATAATCTTGGAGGACCTTGCAGGTTTAACAATACATAAATAATATCAGCATACCAAGGTGATTGTAAAAAGGCTTGATTGATCTGTGGAGTCTCCATCTCCTGCTCATTATCTAGTTCATTGATGTCAAGGGCTTGAAAACTGGTTTCAGTCATAAGTTTAGCTAGTCCTTGTCCTTTAATCAACTTTGTTGGTTTAATTTCAATGTCGTATTCGAGAATGTTGGCTATCCACTTGCCTCTTTTGCCTTCAATTCCTTCATGAGTTAGAATATCTTTAACAACGGTATTTGGCACATAAGCTATTATATGAGAGTATAAGATATAAATTCTGAAGTCCTTGATAGCTTTTACAAGGGCATAAGCTTGTTTTTCCATGATTTGATATTTTAAAGGTGCATCTCTAAGTGCTTTGCTGAAAAAAGCAATGGGTTTTTCATGTCCTTGATCATGTTTTTGTAGCAATAAATTAGCAATAGTATGCTCTGAGGTAAAGGAAAAGATTATGAAGTCCCTATCAAATTTTGGGCTGGTAAGGATTGGTGTTTTAGTTAAAGCCAATTTGATTTCATCAAATGCCTGTTTGGCCTCTACTGTCCACTTGACCTTTGAATCCTTCTTTAACATGTTATTTAGCAGTTTAATTAGTTTAGCCAAATTGGGTATGAATCTTCTTAAGAAGTTGATTTTCCCTAAGAAATCTTGAAGTTCTTTGATATTTCTAGGGTGACGAACTTGCAGAATGGCTTGTATTCTGTCTGGATCAATTCTTATGCCATCTTTTGAGATTATGTCGCCTAACAATTTGCCCTCTTCTAGGACAAATAATTACTTCTTAAGATTTAATGATATACCATATTTTCTGCAGATTAAAAACACTTGTCTGAGATGATCTAGGTGTTGTTGGTCTGATTTGGAAAAGGCAGTGAGATCATCTAGGTACATGACTAGGAAATCATGAATTTCCTTAGCAAAAGCTATGTCCATTGCACGCTGGAAAGTTTCCCCTGCATTTTTGAGTCTGAATGGCATTTTCACATACTTGAAAGTTCCCCAAGGCATTGTAAATGCAGCTTTATCTTGATCATCAGGGTGAACTAGAATCTGATTGAAGCCTGAAAATCCATCCAACAGTGAGATCCTAGAGGCCCCTACTACCCTTTGTAAAATGTGATCCATCTTAGGTAAGGGGTAGTGGTCTTTTAAAGATACTTTATTCAGATTCCTCAAGTCAACACAGAGCCTGATCTCTCCTATTTTCTTCCTAGTTGGCACTAAATTGGAGACCCATTCAGAAAATCTAATGGGTGCAATTATCCCAGCATCATATATTCTTTTGACTTCCTTTTTGATTAGAGGGAGGAGTACAGGGTTGACCCTTCTAAGTTTTCGCTTGAAAGGTCTTTGATTTTCTTTGAGGGGTATTGTGTGTTGGATAATAGAGGTATCATAAGACTTGAGATCTTCATAACTCCATGCAACACGTCTTGAAATTCTTGAAACAGTTCATCATATTTAAGCTTTTGGTCAGGAGGCAAAGTTTTGGACAGTTTTATCATTTTAGGATTCTGTTCAGTCCCTATGTTACAGTCCTCAATCTCAGCATTTAGTGGCTGCATTTTAGGCTTCCTTGAGATGTCATTAGAATAAAAAATGGCTTCCAAAGGAGTTAATCCTATGGGAAAATAATTGTCCTTTAAATTAATGACCTCAGATTCCCCTTCGACGACTTCATCAAAGTCCATTTGCTTAAGCTCTTGCAATTCTTTGCTGGTAAATCTTGTTGGATGTAGCATTTGAGTTGTTGTTTCAACTGAAATGTGTGTTTCATGTGGTCTGTTTGCTCAATTTCTCCAATGGTGCCAGTGTTTATATATGTGCTAGAAAATTCTTCTTTTGAGGTCAGGAAATTGTTTATCTAAGTGTCATTGTCAAACACCTGCTAGTTTTTTACATTATCAGGTACAGATGGCATGTGTTTAATCTCAGCTGTAAAATGATGATTGGGCTCAAATGGCAGTTTACAAGTACTGACAAATGTTGCCAAACTCTGAGCATGCAAGTTGTGTTTCCTTGGGATTTTAGCCAGCTATGTTTCTAAGAAGGTATTGAGTATTTCAATTGCTGCAACTTTATAAGACCTTAACCTGAAATCATTTGTGAGAAAATTTCCTTTCATTTGCTGAATCACTGGATTAGAGTCTCCCAAAATTGAGACCCTAACTGCCCCTAAGCTTTTGATCACTTTGAGTCCTAGCAAGAGGGTTTCATATTCAACCATGTTGTTAGTGCATCTAAAATTCAACCTATATGCATGCCCTTCAGCATGATCACTTTCCAAATTATGAATCCGAATTCCATCCCCTGCTCCTAATTTGTTGACAGGTCCATGAAATTCCAAATACCAGAGGGTTTCATGTTTATAGTAAGGATTTGGAGTCTACATGATTTGTTTAATGGGCAGATACACTTCTTTATTTTCAGCTGGTTTTCTTGGTGGTCTGATATATCATTGTTCATAGAAATTTCTTGGATTACAGCAGTAGATTTTTCATTTATGAATTTTTTCTACTGTAAATGTAAATCCTTGACATCAGTTGGGGGGTAAATTTCATCATTATATAGTATGAAGGAGTCCATATCAGAATGCATGGAATAGATGGGAAAATTCTGAGGTTTCTCTTGACTGATCACTACATACTTCATTAAAGTCTCTCTATATAACTCCTTTGGCTGCCCAAAAACCGAGATGGTTGCATAAGACATGTCCAGCTGTAATGATCCTTGTAGCTTTGCTCCCCAATACCTAGACAACAACATTCCATATTTGCGTGGAATATCAGCTACCACCACATCCATTAAAATGTTTTTGGCTGGCTATTGGACTAATGATACACATAGGTCTTTGATTAGTCCTAGACATCTAACCTAGCTTGAATCAAAAGAAAACAAGTCTTTGTATGGCCTAGTGATATCTAGGTCCAGCTTCTCCATTACAAATTTGGGCATTAAATTATGAGAAGCACCTGAATCAAACATAAAATTGTGGAGTATCTTATCATGAATGTTTAGACTTACATAGAAAGGAGGCCACCCTCCATCTACAGATTTCCCGTTTACTTCTGGACCAAAGATTAATTCTGGCTGGTCATCAAGGACATTTATTGCATCTCTGTTTTCTAAAATTTGAAGTGATTTGTTGATTTGTTCTCTATAGATATGATGCTTAGCCAATTCCAGGAGTGGAATGGCTACTTTTAACTTTCCTATTTCGGTCTCAAGGTTGAAAGGTTTTTTAGTTTGTATTTTTGCATTTAGGGCAGCATGGTTTTCTTTTTCTATTTCATTTTCTGTATCGATCTCTTTTGTAGGCATCTTGTTATGAGCTGAAGTTGTTTCTATGTCAATTTTTGCAGGTTCTTTCATAATTTCTTTGGAAGAAATGGGAGCTGAAGATTGTTTGTTATGTTCTTGATTATCTGAAATATCCTCAACTGTTAGGCTGTTTGGATTGGGAATTTCTCTAGGAGGAATTTGGGTAGGAGCATTCTTGTTTTTAGCTTTTGTAGATTGTTTGGTTTCTTTCTGCTTATTGTCATCAGGGACATCTATTCTCATACTTCTCAAGTTATACTGTTTATGGACTTCATAGACAGTTGTGTCATATCCCTCCTTAAAATCAAATGATTCCCCAGATTAAATTTGGAATTGACCAAGAGTGTGAGTTTCTTGGTCCTCTTGGGTTAGGAAGATTTGATGTTCACTATTAAAACCCATTAAGTTAATCTGAGTATCTTCCATGGGCTCACTAGAAGTTGAAGCTTCAACATAGTTTTCTTGAAATGGATGCCTAATGTTTAGGTCAGGGCCAACTTTTGTAGTGTTAGAGTTCTGATTTTTTCTAATGTTTGGATTTCTCCCAACATTACTTGGTTGGCCATCCCATGATGATTTCCTCTCAATTGTTTCAACTCTATCCCCAAGTCTGTCCATACCTTTAATAATGGCATCCAATTTCTATTCGAAGGCAGATGGTTCTTCCTTAAAATTTGTTCTCCTTTCAGTCCTGGCCTGATTTCGTTTAGAGATTAGGTTGGCTTCAACACTCACAGCTATGCTCTACATGTCTTCTAAGCTTTGAGGAGCCCTTTCTCTAAGTTGGTATGCCATATTAGAGTCAAATCCATCAGGGAATTTGATAAAGGCCAAGTCCGGTTGAGGTCTTAGATTCTAAGGAATAGCATTGTATATGTTGTTAAATTTGGTGCAGTAACCCTGCACACTTTCTTGTGGACCTCTCTTTAAGTTTTCATACTCTGCGAAAATATGAAGAGGGTATATTTTCCTTTCCCAACTGTTTAGGAAAGTCTGATAGAGGGCCTCTGGATCATTGATAGAATTTGTAGGAAGTGATCTAAACCAGGCTCTGACATCTCCAGTTAAGCTTTGGACAAAGATTTTCATTCTTACATCATCATCATCAATCTCAGAGATCTCAAAATAGTCCATCATTTTCTTGGTGTGTTGTTGAGCTGTGTAAGTGCCAGTACCATCAAAATAAGTGATTTTGCTTTGGTAATCTTGAGGCATAGCCCCTGTATTAGCAGGTAATTGCAAGGGAGCATATCGGTTTGCCATATTTGCAAGGATAAGTGTAATAGCTGGAAGAGGAGGGATAACAATTGAAATAGGTGTTGTAAATGGGGGAGTGGAAAAGATAGTTTGAAGTGCTGAAGGTGAACTAGAAGTGGCAACAGTAATGGCAGAAAGGACTGTTGTTTTTCCCGGAGTAAGCTTAGATTGGGTAAGATTCTGCTGATATATGTTAAGGGGTGAACTAGTAGAATTTTCTTGGCTCTACTGGCTTCTGAGTTTCTTGGGAATGAGATTAGGATTTTGAAACACAGGTGGGGAATTGGGATCTGGATTTGACCTAGTGTAACGAACTTTATTCTTTGGAGCCAGCCTCTAAATATATTCTTTGGGTTTTTCTTGAAATATTTAAAAGATATAACTCTTGGTAGTATCTTTCTAGGAAGTTTTAAAATATGGGAGTTTGAATATTCCTGAAAATGTGTTGAAACAAAGGACTTCTCAGTTGTTTGAGACAACTGTTCAAAGCCTGAAACTTGACTGGAGATAAACTGAAGCAGCTTTTATTTACTCCTGTAATTGCACAGCAAAAAATAGTTTCAAAGGCTACCTGGCACACTTCAGGCTCCATATGTAGTTTTAAGAAATCAACAGTAGTAGCAAACAATTATTCAGGTCCCAGTGGAGTTGCCAATGATGTTATCACTCAGGTTGCTCCCTCAGAAAATTCTAAGAAGGGAATACGAACGAGGTAACCACAGACCAATCTTTTAGACACAGATTCTAGCCAATCTGCATCCAGAGAGGGCTTTCTCTTTGTAATTTAGCTTTGTTTAAGGTATATTAGGCTAGTTATGAAGTACAAGGGTTTTGTTCTGAGTTTTGGATGGTGGTGTTTAGTAGAACTGGAGTGTAATTCTAAGAAGTTCAGTCCATTGGGCTAATGGAGTCTATGAGGATGAACTGTTGGATATGGTTTCTTTGATAGAGGGTGGTATTACAGAGCAGGGTAATCAATTACGGAAAAAATTATAGGCTGGAGTCAGGTGAAATGAAGTCAGTAGGTGAAGAGCAATGAAGAAACCTTCATCATGTTGACAGAGGGAAAGTGAATGACTATAACCAAGAAGTAATTAAGAATTTCTTAGCATTTAATCAATATGAAAGAACAAGGGGAAACAAGAGTAGTTAAGAATTCCTGTTTATGCTAATTCTAAAGAAAACATTAATAATAACGGAGACTGAACACAGAGTACCAACAAGCAAATTCTGGGTTATTCTTTTTCTCTGTTATTCAGATCATGAGGCATATATGATATAGTAAACACAAAAAATAGTAAAAAATAAGTTAGAAGGGACTTATTGATCCATGAAATGATTCAAGAATTCCGTAGCATGACCCTCAGCACTAATTCCACATCCAGAGAGTCCAACAGCAATGTGTTCCAACAACTTTTTTATTAAGAAAATCTTCAGAGTTACAGTGCAGTCTAAAAAATTATCACCAACCAACCCCAAATAGTTTGCTTGGGGAGGTATTTATATAGAAATGTTACAAAATATCTCAAAGAGATAATATCCTTAGAAATAACTCATTCCACCTACTTAAAAGAACTAAATGATCTTGGAAATAGGGAGGAATAAATGAATAAGTAATTGTTGTCGCGTTGGTTGCTTCAGTTGGTCAGATATGTTGACTTTAGGCTCAGTGAGTTGGCTGGTAGTTGTCTCCAATGAAATCCCATGCTGCTGCCTGCCTTGGCCAGACCTTCTTTTCTTCTAATGTGATACACTCTGACTCGTATGACTGTGATTCATTCCTGTTCTCTTCATTATAGTGAATGGTTCATAATTTTGTATTGACCAAAGACAACTTACAGGATTTCCAACATGCTTTGCCACCACTCTAGTTCTGGTATTTGACGTCTCTGCAGTTTTCTCAGAGTTTCGTCAGTTTCTGTGTACCTGGAGAAATTAGGTGGGGCAGTGAACAGATGCTTCACTTCGTGCTCTATGTAAAATAGATTTTCCAAATTGTTGTAGAGGGTTTGGTCAGATGGAAGGACCTTCTCTGCTGAAGTGCTTGATGAAGCATTTACTTGATCAGAAACATGTTTATTTAATTTATGTTCATAGTCCTTGTGTTTCAGCAGACGGTTATTACTTCCTAAAAGACTTGGCAAACCTTTTTGATGCAGGACTGTAAATTTTTCTATGAAAGAGTTGACCTCAACTTGCATCTCTTGGCACCTTCTCTCTAGATTTTGTGTTAGATTTCTCATGGTTAGAACGCTCTTGATTATTAGAATGGTTCCTGTCCTATCTCTTATGTCCAGTGCTGCTAGCTCTTCACTGGTTTTTCTATTCAAAAAATGTATTAACCTGTTTGCTTGTTCAGGCATGTGCCCCAATAAAGCCCTTGTTTTCTGGACTTCCACCTGGGCCAGTCCTATCAAATCACTTTGCTCATAAATAGCCTAAACAGACCTCCACACATTACCAATGGATTGATTAATGTTAGTCCACAAAATTCCTTTGATTTCTCCCAGAGGTTTATCTAACAAGAGGTCCTTTTCCAAAGCCTTCACCTTATTTTCTAATTCCTTCACCTCTCTTGTCTTTTCTACTACAATTATCTTAGATTTATCATAACTTATTTCCAATTTTGCCAATTTTTCTCTGATCCCTTTCAACTTTGACACTTGTAGTTTCAACTCTTCCATTGCCTTCATTAGATGTTCTATGCTCATGCTAGTACCTGGTGTTGTTGATGTTGCTGCTACTACTGTTGAGGTACCCGTGGTGATTTCTGCAACAGAGGCTGGGATAGTGGGAGGTGGTGCTGTTGTAACTATAGGAGGGGTAGTTGTACTTGTTGGAGCTATTTCAGGTGGCTGGGAGGTCGACTCTCCCGGCTTCTCATGTAGTTCTTTCTCCAATGCCTACTCTGTTTCATTTAATCTTTGATTCATCCTTAGCAGCAAATCCATCATGTCCTCCTCTTCTTTTTGCTGCACAACTTCTGTGGTTTGTGGATGCATAGTAATAAGCAGCTTTAATTGTTTCTTGAGGGCTGCAATGTCTTCCTCCTCCTTTTTTATTAATGCTTTTATGCCTTTGGCATATTTGGGATCATGTCCCAGCTCCATGATAATCTCTTCCAAGGACTTGATTCTGTTATCCTTGGCTAAAGAGGACGCCTTTTCTAAATCCAATTGGACAGTGGTATTATTCAGTGAATTCTGCAATTTGTGGGCCAATAATGCTTTATCTGCCAATGTGGATAGACCATTTCCCCAGTTGCTTATGCAACTCAATCTGGTCCATTAGATGAATGTATTTAGGTAACACTTCGAGATTGGTCCTCATGTAATTAACAGCTGACTGTGGCTACTGCGTTTTGGGCTTAAAGTGACTTAGGATCATTTTTCCTTCTTGAGTGTCATATTTTTCCATTAACCTTTGTTGTTAGTGGGGGCCATCTTCAGCAAGTGATTATAAAGTTGAATTCTTATTGGCTCATTCTTTGCCTTTATTTCAGTAAATGTTCTCTTGATGTCAGAGCCTTGCTTACTTTGTTGCTTGCTTTGTGGTCTGGTGGATGAAACTTCCACACTATGTTGCCTTTCTAGCTCTTGCTGGTATGAGCTAGTTGATGTGCCCACTATTGGAGAGGTCTGTTGTTCGGTCATCCCCTCACCTCTCAGGCTTCCTGTTGTTCCTTCAAAGATTTCCTCTTCAAAGTGAGGATTTAATCTTTGCCTCTTTTCCCCTGGTTGCTCTGCAGGACCGCTGATCGGTGTGCCTTCTTGCCTATCCCTTTTCTTGCCTCTTTCCTCATTTAGAGGAGTTTGTAGTGCAGGGATTTCAGGTGCCTTTGTCTATACTGAAGGGGCTTTCCCTCGGCCTTGTTCCTTTGATGTAGCTGGCTGGTCTGTCATTGTCTCATGTTGTGTGTCTATTACCTCCTTGCCCTTAGCTAACCCTGTGTTGGCTTTTTGTGTGGGCTACTGAGAAGTCTCGGCGAAGGATGTATCACCTCCTATGTGTTCAGGTAGCTTGAAAGATACCTGTCCAAAAGAGTCCAAGTCAAGCGTTGTTTCAAGCTCTTTCATAGCTTTTTCCATTTTTTCTTCCTAAGTAATCTCTTCTATCAATGTATCCTCTACCCACTCATTCTGATTGGAAAATTGCTCTATTTCGGGGAGCTTAGAATGTTTATAGGCTAATAGCCTGTATTTCGCTCTCCTATCACTTATGAATTCATTTGGGTCATAGGGTACCCACCAAAAGTTCTTCTTTAACTTGAGATCTTCTCCCAATATTTTATCAGCATCTACCCAAGCTTCCTTCTTGTTAATGATAAAAGGGCCTAACTGATTTTTTATTTTCAGCTGGGCCCTTTTCTTTGTACTATGAAAGTGAGTTAAATCTGCATTGGTAAGTTGCCTGAAGTACTCCAGTGCAAACAGTCTCACAGGTACATATTTATGCAACTTGTAAGGACACAGCTCACAACCATACATTCTAATTTCAGTGTGATTCTGGTAGAGGTACCAGTCACCTATTATGTAGTTTTTGGACAACTGTAAAATCTTTTGCATCTCGACAGAAATTCTAGGAGGAGGAGTTTTCATTAGTAGAGAGGAGACCAGATATATAAACAGGTCAATGAATTCACAGTAGGTATATGGAGAGTCACAAACATGGTGGAAGACTGAGGTCCAAAATATCACAGACCTTCTTTCTCCTTTGGAATCCAATTTTCTGATAGGAAACTGAAAATTGTCTGTCTGATAGTATAAGAACAAATGATATATATAGGATGAGTACTTGAAGACTCCCTCTCCGTCTAGACTCATGAATTTATCATGTATCTTATTGGCTATGAAGGTGGCATAATCATATTTGACAGTAGGAGGATGGCCTGGAGTAAAAATGGATAATAGAACTAATGTGGTCTCATCAACATACTCACTTGTCTTGAATCCCAGGATGTAGGATATCATATCAATGATGAATTTTCCAGCCTCATTGAACCAGACATGGACATAGGGAGGTGGCTCTTTGGGCTGGCAATCTGGTCTCATAAATTTTTGAGCAATCCGGGTTAACTCTGAGTTGGGCAGTTTAGGGCCTTCTTCAAGAAAGAATCCCATAGACAGAGGAGCCAGAGGCTGAGTAGGTTTGATGTGCAACATTTCATTTATGGACTCAGGAGTAATGTAAAAGACGACAGTTCTAGATGGAGTCATAACTGCTCTTTGAGTAAATTTATAATTGGCACAATATAGGTGGATAATTTCTGGGAAAATATTGACAGAGGGGAGGTAGTATATGGGCAATTTAGATTCCCATATTCCATAGACATTAGCATTGTTCCAATAACTGTTCCTAATTTCACAAAATGCTTGGAGGTGGTTTTTATCACCCATTAAGTCTTGAATCTGAAAATATCTATCAACTAGGGGTAACCATTCCAATTCCTTGTGTGGTGCATTGAGGGGAGCAACATTGATGGCCACAGGGGCTTCCATTACTCAATTTTTTGTGATTTTCAAATTGGAATTTGGGTTTTTGTGATAAAAATAGGCAAAACAACAGTTCAGGGGATTTTCTCTAGGAATTGCAGACCAAAGTCGATTTGAATTTAGCTCACTGGGGGAAATCAATGGAGAGAAACAAAATTTGCAGGTTTTTTTGGTAAAAATGGGTGAAAGAGCAGTCTTGGCGTACTTGTATGAAAGCTATAGACAAAATTCAGTCTGAAATTTGGCTCTTTGGGTATAATTTATAGTGGAAAACATCAAAACACCAGTTTGGGAGGTAAAACGGGTAAAAACCTATGTTTTTGGACGTGCACAGGAGTAATTTGCAGGTTTGGACGACAAATTGCAGAGTGGAATGCCGGAGTATGCTGCTCAGGTGGTGGACTAGAGCTCTGGTAGTAGCTTCATCGTAATTTGCATGCACTGGTCTCGTGAAAGAAAGCAATAGAAATGCATGAAAATGACATTTTCACGGATTTTTGACAAAAATTTGGCTTTGTGGGTTTTTAGTGCTTTTTTTCTGATGACGTCAGCATGATGTGGGATTTTGTCATGACATGGAGTACAGAGGTGACGTGGCGGATGACGTGGTGGATGACGTGAACAAGGGGGTCAGCGGGGGCAGTAAGCGGTTTGGTCCCGCACCGCTTTATCAGCTTAAGTGGTATCGGAGGAGGGGCAGTGAACATGCCGGGAGGGCGCCACATGTCCCTGGTATGATGGGAATACCACCCATTCCCTGGACGCTAATCATCGAGCATCGGAGGGGTTTCGATATTGTTGTTGGTCATCGGATGGGAAAGCCCGAATTTGACGGTCGATGGTTGATGGAGTTGGCGGCAGATTATGGTGCGGGGAGGCTGGTAATAAACCTTGGCTAATACATATCAGAGCGGTGCTAATTGGTTGCCGAGGGTTTAAACTTTATTAATTAACCAAATTTTAATTAATTTTATATGGTTCCGAATGAACCATTAATTCCCTTTGTAAACCGAGATATATGCTATAGTTAGCCAGGGCGGGATATTAGATTTTTTGGGGTTTCTATGTGTTTATATAATACGGGCAGGGGGAATAACCATAGGGAATTATCTCATACAATTAATATGTTAATATGAATTTTTTGAAATGATATGCCAATGAGCACTAAGTTATAGAGTAAAAACTTAGGCTATAGGGAGAGTCAAAAGGAGAAGGATTTTACACAAGAAATGGGGCTTTGCTTTTCAAGCAAAATACGATTTTACTTAAATGTTTTCATGAAATGGAGTGATTAGAGAATGTTGAGCAGATCTCAATATTCTTGGGGGGAATTAGTGAGTGATTGTGGGAGAAGAGTGAGGGTAAGTTAGACATGCATCATTTTAATTTGTCACCACATAGTTTCCATAGTATCTATGATAGAAATAAGATGAATCTCCTTTGAAAGACAAAGTTACTCATAGGTCTGTTTCTACAACATCAAAACTACCTACCCAGCCTACTATACCTAACATTTTTTATTCATTTTTCCTTGGGTGCATTTAAACTAGAAAACCCTTGCTCTCTGCTTTTCTTCCAACTGCCATCCTATCTAAGTCTACCCTTATTTCGTCCAAGGGCTTAGATTTAGTTGTTGAGCTCCTTTGCTTCTCGACCTAGATAATCACCTGCCAAGATTGAACAGTTTGGACATGTTTCATTCTCTATCTCTAAGACAAGAAATTAAAACATGAATTTGGCCAAGATTATTCTGTTTGGCCATCCATCAATTGTTGCAAGAGTCAACCAACTGTGCATCATGCGATTCTTTGCAAAAATAGAACAGTAGTGGCATTTGGACTAGCACACTTTCCTGGTCTTCTTGATTGGGATTCATTTTTTATTTTTTTTTTGACCATTTCATTCTTTTTGCCCTTTGATTTTTCTTTTAGGGCATACCCTCTTTACATTTTTAACTTCTTGATTTGTTGGGAATATGGAAAACCTTAGCAACCAGCCAAAGGTATGAACATATTAGAGCTCCTCAATGTCAATCATGAAAAATGACACCTATTGGTATAGGAACCTAACAACCTACATTTGCAAACACTTGAGGTACGTTATGACGATGTTGCATGCAAAATATTCCCATCTACCTTGGATGGTAAAGTAGTTGTATGGTACCACAACTTTCCTCCAAACTCCATCCAGAATTGGAGGGCATTCAAAAGAATCTTTCTTCAGAAATTTGTTGAAGATAAGATCCTTGCCATGTTATTGAAAGAGTTGGATAGTCTTAACATGGAGCAGAAAGAAAAGGTTAAAGATTTCAATCAGAGGTTCAATCGCATCTTGAACAAGTTTTTGGATGACACAAAGCCTCATAAATCCATCACCATAGGGTACTACACTTCTACCTTGCTAACAATTATTGCATTTTTTAAAGCAAACTGCGAGACCAACTTTAACAGAAAACTATGAAGAGGTTATTGTCGTAGAGAAGGACCTATGCGGTATTGGATTCATCATAGCTGATGAACCCACGCAGGACTCCAAATACACAGACAATTGATCTCAAGCCTCTGTGAGAGAGGCTAAGGAAAAAGAACCGAACTATCTCAAAAGAATTACTCGTCTCATCAAGTCCCTGACGATTGAAATGGTTGAGCTTAAACAAAACACAAGAGAGACTACCATGAGAAGTAGGCCCCCAGGTTCATGTGTAGAAGGAATGCATCTTCTAGCAACAATCAACCGACAAAATCTACACAAACTTCTAATTTGGTGTTGAACATTGAAAATATTGGCACGGACTCATACTGCATGTTTCATAATGAGCATCATTCGAAAAAGGTGTGCCCATAATGGAACCAACTCGCAAGAAAAATAGTCAAAATTTGTGGACACAGTTTTGGTTGAGTATCAGACTGAGCCTATTCAAGAGGAGGAAAAAAATGTTGCAACTGATGAAGTTCCAAGAATTGGGCATGCAATAAACATTTATCATTGTGTCCTCTCAGCCTAGAAAAGTACTGTTGATAAGGAACTTCCAAGGTATGGTCCATCCCAGAAGCAGAGTAATAGACACAACTTAAGAATTCAAGGGTCAACCACTATGATTGAGGTGCCGAAACATAAATTCAAAGAAAATTTGTTAAGAAAACTAGTTCCTTTAGCTAACTCAATGCATAACACTCAGAGAAAGTCCGAGAAAATAGTTCCAACGAAAATTGTTTCCACCAATAGTAAAGACAGAACCATTCCACTGGAAACCATAAACCCAGTTACACCCCTGGACACTTTTGTCAGTCTTGCCACTGTAGATTAGAATATTGTAGAAGATATGAACAAGGTTTGTGCAAACATCTCCCTATTTGAACTCACCAAGATCAAGAGCCAGTGGGCATCCTTCTATGAGAACTAGGACAAAATTTACCGGTAATGGTACCTCTTCAGACAAGGGATCTAGTAAGTCTCCTAACACTCTCGCATCTGTGCTTAATGAAATTCGTTTGGAGGAAAACAAAATTTTCCCACCATTCCTGTTAACGTTTTAAATATTCAACTTCAGTGTACACAATTTGTTCATTGATTTTGGTGAATTGGTAAATGTAATGCCACTATCTATGGTCAAGAAGAGCAATTCTCAATGGGACAGGATAGATGCACAAATCATCAATTGGACAATACTTGTGTTATAGAAATTGGTGAACTAAACGATGTCATCATCTGGTTATCAGTTGACGAACAAGTTCATCAATGCATCAACATTGTGACTGTGGACATTCCAGAAACATACAGGGTATTACTGAGCAGAGACTAGTCAAAAAGGATGCAAGGATACTATGCCACAGGCTAGTCAAACTTATGGATTTCGTATAGGGGTAGGAATAATTATATTTGGGTAGAGTTAGAGAGATACATGGAGCGCACAGTGACTCTCTTGAACAGGCATAATGAGCCATTGGATTTTGTAGAACTTCTTTTTGGCAATTGTCTTCTAGAAACACAGTTGGGGTGTTATCTTGAAGAGCCATCCCTAGTCCCACCAAACACACAGTTGGACCTCCTTCCATATCCAACTGATAATAATGAACTTCGTACAATTAGCAGCAATGGTAGTAGCAGTAGTAGTACTAGTGCAGTAAGAAGTCCTTGTACAGATGATATGTGGACAATGTGCTTTGAAATATCTAAGACATAGAAGGGCTCTAGAGATGGTTTTGTTGTAATATACCCACTACTGAGAAAACATTTAATCTCTAGTTGCTTGGAATTTGAGTGCACGAACAACACTGTAGAGTATGAAGGACTTGTCTTGGGCTTATATAAAGCCATTGACCTCAATGTTTTTGTCTTGAAAGTGGTAGGTGGCTCTAAAATCATGGTATGTCAGGTACGTAACACTATAAAATGTGTGTCACCTCATCTTAAGAGTTATCAATAAGAGGTATGGAGACTCATTTTTCACTTCCAATATTTTAATATTATTTCAGTACCAAGAATGTGTAACGTAGCTGTAGATGCCTTAGGAAACACAGCTGCTAGGATGTTACCTTTAAGGGACATATTTTCTTTTGAAACTTTGTATAAACCATCCATCCTAGATAACATAACTAACTTATGTGTTTTTTATGACTACCAATAGATACTGTACTTTATGGCCAACACTAATGTATTCAAAGACACAATGATTCATGAGGATGAGCACGAATAGACACTGTAGGACACAACCAACGAAAGAAAATACAACCTCACCCCTAAGGATGTGGTATCACTACAAAAGTTGTATGATCTACAGAATCACTTCTGGGGACCTGTGAATGCCAATACCGACAATTCTACGTTGTTGCATGATAAAATTAATTTAGGAACTTAGAAAGATCTAAAGTATGTTAGTCTCAGTACTTATTGCACACCACAAGAGTGGCAAGCCTTTATCTTCCTATTCAAGAAGTATCGTGATGTCTTTTTGTGGATGTACAATGACCTCAATACATATGACACATGAATAATCCAACATGTGATACCAACTAAGGAAGGGGGAAAGCCTTTTTAGTAGAAATTAAGAAAATTTCATTCAACTCTTGAGCCCCTCATAGAGAAGGAATTGAGAAAAATGTTGGATTCTCAGATCATTTACAAGGTGCGACATTCAATGTGCGTATCCAACTTAGTCCCTGTGATAAATAAGCGTAGGGAGATCCCTCTGTGCATAGATTTTGACAATCTCAACCATGCCTCAAACAAGGACAATTTCCCAATGTCATCCATGGAGCAGATATTACAAATAGTATCTGGGGCTGAAATATTCTCCTTGCTAGTCAATGTCGTTTGGGTTGGTGAATTCTAGTGCAATGTTCCAACATGAAATGGGCATTTCCTTCTGCGAGCTTATTGGACAAAGCGTTGTGGTCTACCTCAATGACATGATAGTATTTTCCAAACAAAGGTTAGATGACCTGTGCCATTTGAAGAATATTTTTGAGTGATGCCAAAATACGAGATATCCTTGAATCCCAAGAAGATTATATTTTCAGTGTCCAAGGGTAACCTTCTTGGCCACATCATTGCTAAAATTTGGACCAAGGTAGATCTGAATAGGGTTTGGACCATCACACAGATTCCCCACCCAGGGAACAAGAAAGCCATGCAGTCTTTCCTTGGGAAGAATAACTTCCTTAGAAGGTTCATCTCTGACTATGCTCAGATTGCTAATCCAATACAGGAGATGATGAAGAAAGATGTAGTCTATAAATGGGATAAAAGGGAAAATGACATGTTCACCCTTATTAAGCAAGCTATAACAAAAGCACACACATTGTACAACCCAAACTTCAACAAAGACTTCTTTCTCTACACTTTCGCTTCTGACACCTCTCTTGTTATTGTGCTCACTCAAAAGGATGAGTTGAACAATGAACGAACTATCTCCTTCATGAGTGCAAGCCTGTAGGGACCAAGCTCAATTCCCCCACCATGGACAAACAAGCTAATGCATTCAAAAGGCTATAAAAAACTTCAGACCCTATATGTTGAGAAACCATTGTATTATATTTGTTCCACACCCAGCAATCAGATCACAACTCGTTCAGCAAGAGATGGGTGAAAGAAGGGTGAAATAGATGTTCAGATTACATGAATATGATCTTAACATGAAGCTAATTCACACTATCAAGGGTCATGGTCTTTGCAAGTTAGTAGCAAAAGCAGTCAATGCAAAATAGGAAGAAGAAGAGCTCACAGGATGGGAGCAAGAGATCGAAATTTACAATGTTGAGCAATCATCCATCACTTTGGAAATAAATTCTTGGTACACCGATATGCATTGGCACCATGCCCTCTCACTTCTCTATGCGATAGAAGAGGGCACTCTGACTCAAAGCATTGTCATATTAGTTGGTGCATGGGGTAATGATCAAGAAGCACCACAATTGGATATTCCTCAGGTTTCTAGAGGCACATGATTCAAACAAGGGTTTACGTGATCTCCACGATGGACCAAGAGGGGTACACTTCGTAGGAAACACTGCATTGAACAAAGTCATGCAGGTTGGTTTCTATTGGCCAAAAATATTCAAGGATTCTCATGCCTATGCCCGCAAGTGTCTGTTCTGCGAGATCTGTGCAGGCAGAAATTAGAAGTCAACAACCCCGCTATAGCCTCTTACAGTAGAAGCCCCATTTCAATAGTGGGGCTGTGGGTATCATTGGGGAAATTTTCCCTTAGTCATCAAAGAAACACCACTATATCCTAACTACTAAAGATTATTTTACGTGGTGGATGGAGGTAGTTATACTGAAACAATAGAACAATCAGGAAGTCATCAACTTTCTACAGCAGAATATCATCTCTAGGTTCAATATTTCTACATCACTTGTTTTTGACAATGAAATATATTTTTCCTCATTAAAGCTTTATTATTTTTCAATGGAAAATGGTATCATCATGAAACATTATTTTAAATTACTACCCACAAGGGAATAATCTTTCTGAATCCAAAAATAAGAATCTCATTTGTATCATCAAAAAGACCATATTCTCTTAATAGTGAAATTAGCACTCTTCTTTGGTGCATGCCTTATGAGCTAACTGAGTCATGCCTAAGCCTTCTATGAATACCTCCCCTTACTTCCTAGTGTATGGAAAAGAAGCCATCCTCCTGTTCAACATCTACTTGCTTGCTCTCCAATTGTCCCAAGAACCCCAAGGCATGTCCCTTCTCTTAGTTCAGCGTAGGATGGACACTTTTCACAAGCTACAGAAAGAAAGGTTGAAAGAAAGAAAAAAAAATTCTTACTTCACCAGAGTCATATCAAGAGATGGTCTGATAGAAAATATGTAGGGAAGAATAGCTTCAGTGCGGGAGACTTAGCCTTGAAGTGGGACAACGCCCATGAGGACAAAGGCAAATATACTAAGTTTCAGTCCCTGTTGATTAGTCCCTACACAGTCCAAATCTTTGCCAACACACATATCATCTTCAATCACTTGAATGGAAGATTGACTTTCTCACTGTCAATGGCCAAGACTTAAAAAGATATTTCCAATGAAAATATGGGGCTATGCCCCACACTATGTACATAGTCTTTCGCTATTTGTTGTTATGTCTTTCCTTCAATTTTGTGTTATTTTGGTCATGTAAATAAGTGTTGTGCCTTATTGTGTTGTGGCTTCCAAATATGTGTGTGGTTGAAGTTTAAAGAGTCTTGTGACACTGCAGTGCTTGGCTTGTCTTATGTCTATCTTCCTTTTGTTGGTTGTATCTTTTGGCCTATGATGTTCTGACAGAAAATACGATCCATCCGTAAGGAGAGTTTCAGTCCAACCATGAACTTGTTTCCATTATGGAAACTTAATTCCTATTACTCAGTTTTTGTTTTGGTGTTTTCAAGCCCATCCAATTAGTAGAAGTGGAGAAGGAGAAAAAATAAACAAGAAAACCTAAATCAGAGGTCTTTATATGCTTCTCTCAAGGAACAACCTCTCCTGCTCTCAATAAGTCAAGATCCCTCTTCTGCCCCAAAATAAATAAGTGTCAATGCAAAATTCTCAATAAATAAATAAATACAGACAAAAGAAGAGAAATTCTTCCTACGTAGAGAGGTGAAGCAAGCAACTCCATTGGGATACTATCCATGCTCACTAGCAGTGGAGCAATGCTTCTTTTCTTGCATGACTCTGTTGGGGTATTATCTAGGCCTGCTAGTGGTGGGGAAACATCGAGAAATGAAAAATTATACTCTAAAAATATTAATCTCACGACCTAAACTACCCGTCCCAATTCAAAACATTGGGATTATGTTGAATCTTATGTTGTGTTCAACTGAGAAGGTACGAGGAGACCATTTTTGCCCATCGGGTAAGTGGGGAAGCCAAAGTAGTATGCATGATGAATCAATACTCCCCGAAGGACCAAGGTCCTACATAGAAGAAAATAACCAAAACAGAGAAGTTGGAATCCAACCAGTGTGTCACCAAGTGTTGTAGTGGCAGCAACACCCTCCATAATTTTGGTTGGGACTCAAATTTCGGAGCCTTCCTTGGTCTTTCCCTTGATTGTTGCAAACACTTAATCTCACTTCATGAGCTTTCCTAAAGTCCTTTGTTCCCTTTTTCTTGGCGGTTCAACTGTCTTCTTTTGGCATGTTTGACTATTTTTCCATGTCTACGAACCTTTTTTGGTAGATTCGAAGGTTGGTATTTGTGTATATGAGTTTTCCTAGCTATGTAAACACTCGTCACACTCATTTTCTAGTAAATTTAACGTCTTAAATTTCTCTACATAGATTATCAATCCGGGTATCGTAAACTAATGAAGTGTGGTGCACCATATGTGCTTGGTTAACCTTTTTCTTACTTCGTTGTTTTATAGATTTTATTTTGTTTTGGGGTTTTGTTTCTTTTAGTTTCCTAAGTATCTAATGCAAATGGAAATCATATTCTAAGGTTTTAAGAATACTTTTAAAGGTCAAGTATGGATGTAGGTTTCAAGACAAAGTCTATGTCCCTAATGGTAACTTCCAAAACTTAGCACTTCAAAAGATCTTAAAACATGTTATTGATGGAATTAGTACTTAAAAAAAAGTGTAAATATGCAGCTATTTCAATCAAACAAAAGATGAAATATTGATCAAAGTTTTCAAAAAGGTTTTCAAACTTGCAATGATGAAATCAATTACTAAAAGAAAATAAAAATGTACCTAAATTCTAATTAAACCAAACAGTGAGCTAGTGACTATGAAACCCAGTATCCTTGCTGCTGTATAAAAAGAAAACTGAACTTAAAGCAATTCAAAAACTGTAAGAAAAATAAACTAAATCATATTACATCAACTCATATTTTGACTCCTCACCATTCGACTCGCTCTAGCTATAGGAGGTAATCATAAACAAATTGAGTAATCTGATATCTAAATTGCATAAAATGAAACTAAGATCAAACTACACATTCATACTTCAATCCCTCACCATTCGAATCACTCTGGCTATAGGAGGTAACTGAAAATGACATGAGTAATCTAATCACTAACTTGCAGAAAAATAAACTAATATCAAACTACACATTCATACTTCAATCCCTCACCATTGGACTCGCTCTGGCTATAGGAGGTAACTGAAAATGACATGAGTAGTCTAATATCTATCTTGCAGAAAAGTAAATGAACAAAACAAAACTGAAAGAAATAAACAGTGCTGGAATTAGAACTAAGAAAATAAATCAGCAGAAGGACAAGATAATTCCATCATGTCATTAGTCATTAAAAAGCTATGTGCATTACTAATCTACAATCAACTAGTTGAACGCACTTGCATGAATGAAAAATCTAATCTATCAAACTTGAAAGCAATCAAATGACATAATGAAATCAAAGCAAAATTTATAAAATGAAATCTACTCTACCTTACATTCTAATATGCTCTATGACATCTACTTCACATCTCCTTCTATGTTGAGAACATCAAAGCTTTATTCAAATTCTTCAAAATTACAAAGTACAACAAAGCTCTCTAAAGCTTCCAAAAGCCATCAAGGAAGAACTACAAACTCCAAGCTAAAGAACTCCAAATTCTAAGCTTACAAGCTAAGACTAATAAGCTAACAAATGAAGGAGAGAGATCTCCTATTTATACAAAAATATGAGAAGTCATCTCATTAATGAGAGTCCATTAATCTCTCCCTCTACCTCTAGAGTCCTAATCAAAATAGGAACTGATAAGACACATGTTTTTTTAGAGTTACAATACAATTATGAGATGTGACACATATCCTCATGATCCCATGATTCTTTCCACTCAAATTCGAATTTGGCCTTAGAGTGCCACATAAGGGTCTTCTAGAAGCCTCCTTTCAACCTACACATGTCAAGAATCTCAACCCATTGGTTAGGTATAAGCTTATGCACATTATTTCCTAATTTTTAACCACAAATTCACTTAAAAGGCTTAGAATTAATAAAGTTTGGAAAAACATAAATGTGGCCCAATGATAATGAAAGTGGAATGAATGTGGTGACATAGTAGGGAAATGGAGGTGATATAATGGACATAATAGTGAAAGTGTAATGGAAATGAATGACATTTTCAAGACTCAACATACCCCCCAACTGAAGCTATTGCGTGCCCTCATGCAATATATATTACATTAATTCTTTTGATCCTTGAGCTTTGGCTTAACTTTGCATGATATCATTTGATAACTTCATATTGTTGCAAAGTGTTTTACTTGAATAGCAACATGGTTGGTTCTTGTGTTACAACAAATTTTATTTAATTTTTTTGTTGCATTCTATTTTGATCTTTGAACTTTGCATAATGATATTTTGATTATTGTTGCAAAGTATATCTTTATTTGATTGCATGATGGTTGGTTCTCGTGTGACAACCATGCTTTTGTTTGTATCCAATTTATCCTTTAAGCACTTTTTTTGAAAAGCCATTGTATGCTCATAATAACAATGTAATATTTAATATCTGTTGGAAGTATGTGAGCTCCTGAATATGATATGGACATGGCAAGGTATGAAAATGATTGTACTCCCCCCCCCCCAAACTGATGGTATTGGCAATTTTATGAAATGAGGAAGAGAAATGTTTTTCCAACAATTATCATCCTAGCTTTTCATGGAATTTTATGGTCAAAAGTAAGAAAATGACGTACCTTCACTTACCCTTTGGAATGGATGAGTTGTATGTGTGGTGGCTGCAAAATTCCGATCATATTCTTCTTCAAGTGGTTGAACAAGAGGAGTCATGGATAAAGAGATAAGATAACTTTTTATTGCTTCTACTAAAACTTGTTGAATCTGCTCCAAAATGCTAAAAATAATAGTTTTCAGGTCTTCAAAACTCATTGGCACAATTCCTACTATGTGAAAAGATGTTCTGATGTCGAACATAGTAGGAAATTGTTGGCTTAGTGACCATTAATGGATGCCACTAGTCAACACGAGAACTCTCACCATTGATGACAATAAGAGTCAATATGCCCAAACACATCTTGCTAGGTACGAATGAATTTGTTGATGTCGAGTCACCTAGAAGATCTGATGAATAAGGGACATTAATGTATTCCCATTGTTTGTCAACATGAGGACTTGCCATTAAGGCATGCACGCCTCAAGGTGTTTTTACAAAGAAATTAGACTCAAAGGACTATGTACTCAATAATTTGCATTGAAGCAGGGCTTATTTGCGGAATGAAAATGACAGGAAATGAAAGATGAAAATGGAAAATGGCAACGGAGAGTAGAAATGGAAATGGGAAATAAGCATGTGAATGAGCCTCTTGCTTTTATTTGTGGGTTATGAATGGATAAAAAGGGATAAAAAGTGTATGTGAATGTAAATGGAAAATATGGAGGAAAATGAGATGAATGGTTTATTATGAAATATGGATGTGATGGATGGATGTGATGGAGACAACAATATTTGAAAGTTTTTCAAGTGTTTGGATCTGATTTTGCATCAACATATTTCCTCTTTGTTGTTGATCATCCTTTTATGAAAAAAATTGGTCTCTTAGAGAGACACCATTCTCTTGTAGTCACTTGTCCTTTCTCCTGGAACCTGCAAAAAAACTAATACTTCTTCTGCAATGGAATGTAAGGTTATCAAAGGAGAGAGGTGATCAATCTCTCTAGTTATGATATTTACACACAAAAACTAAGAATTCGTATTAATGAAACAAGTTCTTAAAAGAAAAATCAAAAGAATTTATACCTGCTTTGGAATTGGTGCCCAAGTTGAATGTTGCTTCTTTTCTGCAATTTATTTCATTATTTTCCATTTCAAACTCTGATGATGGATTTCTCGTTGTGTATATCTTTTTGAGATCTTTCTGATGGTACTTAAATCATCAAAATCTGATTTTGTATGAGAAAGATAGGTTGATTTGAACAATGAGATTTTTCTGGTTGTGGAATTGGACTTTAGCTGCGGAATGTGCACAGTTTCTGTAGCTAAGAATCTTGAATACAAAGTTAGCCATTCATCTTTTATCATCAGTCCAAAATTAATCAATACCTTCAGAAAAGTGAGCAAATAACTTATTCATTTTATTGATTCAAAATTATTATTTTTTTTTTCTTGACATGCAGCGACTTAGTGTGGCGATTCAGTGTGGTGACTTAAGGATAACACTCAACTTGACTTCCTTTTGACCAGGGCCTTTTCCATCGAATTGGATCAGGTGAATAGGACACCATCCATGTACTAACATTTCCCTAGCTACCCATGTGGCTTGTTTTGCTTGATGACACCTGCAACCTAGAGTTTAGCAAAACAACTGTGAAAAGTTGAACCAGTTGCTTAAAGTTGAATCAGTTGTGGAAAGTGGCTGAAACAGTCAACCATCAGTTTTACGCATATTTTGAATACTTGTGTTGTGCATAGCATTTTATCTCTTCCACACTTTCCTATGGAGTTTCTACAACCTTAAAAGTAAGTGATTTATCTTTAAAAATGAGATTTTTATTTGAAACAAAACCAACCAAAATGATATTGATCCCTTCTCTTAACTGAAAATGCAAGTGTTTACTACACAATAAGCTTTGGGCTTCCCATACAAACAACAAATAAATTCTGATAAATAATCAAGGATACCAAGGTCATTCTTGATAATAACATCGTTGTCTAGCCTGAGCAAGGACTGGACTATTTGTGCAGTGTCATGTTACAACATTACATTGTTTTGAATCCAGGTATGCATATATTGAGCCATAACTCATGTTTAAGACAATTCCTAGGAATATTAGATGACACTTCTGAAAAATAACAACACCAACTTACCTACATGGGATTCATTCCACTCCATGGCAAAAATAGCCAACTCCCATAAGATCACACTAAATCTAAAACTCTGGAACGTGGAAATAATGAAAAGAGTTATGTGATTTTTATTTTTTATTTTTTTGAATGCATATAATTAGCCATAACTGATGTACGAGTCAGGAGAGAAGCTGTTATAGATTAAAATCAAGATTGAATGCTACTCCATGCCACGTCTATCAATCGTCTATGAAGAGCCATGTTCAATTAGGATAAGTCACATAATCAGTTGTTAAACAATGTAATAGTGAAGTGCGAGACATGGCAGGAGACATGGTGGAGTGGAATAAAGAAGTATGAGTTAAAAACGAAAAGCATTAAGTCATGAGGTGAGGTGGAGTAAGGTTAAATGCCAGCACATAATTCGATTCCTATTTAGAATTCTCTTCCTCAGGCACGCCGAGTTATATTACAGCCCGTTCATTTAATTGAAATTCCGTTTTTTTCACGCGACAAGCAAAAATGCACTCCAAAGAACCGAGGATTTCGCTCAGACCACCACAAATTTCTTCAAACGGTTTCTGGGTTATCTAATTGACCCAGCTGGCGAAAACACCCATGTTTGTTTCCTTCAAATTCGCCTCTGTTTGGGAAAATCACGTGTTTGAAATTTGACGTTTTTCTGTGTTTTACGCATTTGTGGATTAGCTGTTTTGTTTTTTTATGAATTGCTGCATTCAGATTTTTGGTTTGATTTGTTACGTAATTGCCTTAGTTGTGCTTGTCACTAATGGTGGTCCACCTTCACGGAGCGGGATTGAACAGTCCACAAATTAATTTTGCTGACAGTCCAAAAAAACGAATGCACAGAGATAAAAGAACAGTGCACACATCTTGTTGCGTATTGAGGAGAAGACGGGTGATAAGCACTGCTACTTCTCTATCTCATTTCAAAGCATGTGATGTTCAACTATCGTTGATCTATTATCCTCATGTTTAGTCAATATTTAGAAATGTCCTTCTGTCAGTAAATGTAATCAGCTTACATGCTCTCGCCCTTGGAGAAAAATGACTACTCGGACTTCAATAATTTAATGGATCACAAGAAGCTACCTTCAAGAATTCAACCCTCTATTTCTGACTGATAATGTAGCTATCCAAAGGTGAAATCAACTCCAAAAATCTGCCACTAAATGATGAATGCCTCCTACAAGAATCAACCTCCAAAAATGCATGATTCGGTCCTCAAACAAGGAGCTCAATCCACCTGAAATAAATTTCAGCCTCTAAAAAGAAATGTCGAGGTCCCTTGATGGAGTTAACATGGATTCTACAAATTTGCATTCACCTTTTTATTGTTACCTAATCGTTTAACATTTGAACCCTTGGTTTTTTCGCATATATAGTGCATTTTATTTATTTATTTATGTTGTAGGTTTGTTTCAAGGCAAAGCTTGAACAGGGAGGCAAATTTTATTGTTGAAGCCACAGTGAAAGCTAGGATTCAAGATAGCCATAGATTATTTTTCTTATTCTTTTTTTTTTCTCTGAAATTGTAAATTTTTATAATAAAGATTAATGATTTTCAATTTCAGACAGCAAAGACTTCAAGAAAAACATGCTAAAACCAGGACTTTGACTGAGGTCTTAGGTTGGTTTTTCATCGATCTGAGCTGGGTGACTAGGATAGGATCCATGTCGGGACAATTTTGGAGATGCCCATGTGGTTGGTTTTTTTATTGGATGCTTGTAACCTGTTAAACCATGAAACAGCTGCAGAATTCTCAACTAGGTGCGGAATCAGGGCACTTTCCGTAGCTAAGTTGCAAAACCTTATTAAAACAGGATACAATGTTTTGAGGACCACTACAAACCATAACCAGTCAATTTTGGACAATTTGAACCTATCAAAGCAATTGGGTTTCATTTTTTTCCCCTTTTTTTTTAAATCAATTGAAATGATGAAGTTTATTTTGTCTCCTCTTTTTTTTCTTTTTTTCTTTTTTTTAGAAATAACAATCATTTTTCTGATCCTTCAGATCATACAAAGTGCAGGAGGAGAGCATACTCCAAAACTATTAATTTTTTTTTTTTTTTTTACTTAACAACTTTTTTCTGATCCTCTAGATCACACAAAGTGGCAGGAGGAGAGCATACTCAAGAATTATCAGAAAAATTTCAGATGTAAGAAATAAGGTCTCCTAATTACACTTCCACGGCAACGGCGCAAAATGTCTAGTCAATTTTAATGTCTAAAATTGATCTACATAAATTATCAATCCGGGTATCATAAACTGATGAAGTGTGGTGCACCATATGTGCTTAGTTAACCTTTTTCTTACTTCGTTGTTTTATAGATTTTTTTTTTTTTTTTTGGTTTTGTTAATGTTGGTTTCCTAAAGTATCTAATGCAAATGGAAATCCTATTCTAAGGTCTTAAGAATACTTTTAAAAGTCAAGTATGGATGTAGATTTGAAGACAAAGTTTATGTCTCTAATTGTAACTTCCAAAACTTAGCACTTCAAAAGATCTTAAAACATGTTATTGATGGAATTAGTACTTAAACAAAAGTGTAAATATGCAGCTACTTCAATCAAACAAAAGATGAAATACTAATCAAAGTTTTCAAAAAGGTTTTCAAACTTGAAATGATGAAATCAATTACTAAGAGAAAATAAAAATGTACCTAAATTCTAATTAAACCAAACAGTGAGCTAGTGACTATGAAACCCAGTATCCTTGCTGCTGTATAAAAAGAAAACTGAACTCAAAGCAATTCAAAAACTATAAACAAAGCAAACTAAAACATACTACATCAACTCATATGCTGACCCCTCACCATTCTACTCGCTCTGGCTATAGAAGGTAATCATAAACAAATTGAGTAATCTGATGTCTAAATTGCATAAAATGAAACTAAGATCAAACTACGCATTCGTACTTCAATCCCTCACCATTCGACTCGCTCTGGCTATAGGAGGTAACCGAAAATGACATGAGTAATCTAATCACTAACTTGCAGAAAAATAAACTAATATCAAACTACGCATTCATACTTCAATCCCTCACCATTCGACTCGCTCTGTCTATAAGATGTCACTGAAAATGACATGAGTAATCTAATCACTAACTTGCAGAAAAATAAACTAATATCAAACTACTCATTTATACTTCAATCCCTCACCGTTTGACTCGCTCTGGGTATAGGAGGTAACTGAAAATGAAATGAGTAGTCTAATATCTATCTTGCAGAAAAGTAAATGAACAAAACAAAACTGAAAGAAATAAACAGTGCTGGAATTAGAACTAAGAAAATAAATCAGCAGAAGGACAAGATAACTCCATCATGTCATTAGTCATTAAAAAGCTATGTGCATTATTGATCTACAATCAATCGGTTGAACACAATTGCATGAGTTAAAATTGCATGAATGGAAAATCTAATCTATCAAACTTGAAAGCAATCAAATGACATAATGAAATCAAAGCAAAATTTACAAAATGAAATCTACTCTACCTTACATTCTAATATTCTCCATGACATCTACTTCACATCTTCTTCCATGTTGAGAACATCAAAGCTTTATTCAAATTCTTCAAAATTACAAAGTACAACAAAGCTCTCTAAAGCTTCCAAAAGCCATCAAGGAAGAACTACAAACTCCAAGCTAAAGAACTCCAAACCTTAAGCTTACAAGCTGAGACTAATAAGCTAACAAATGAAGGAGAGAGATCTCCTATTTATACAAAAAGATGAGAAGTCATCTTATTAATGAGAGTCCATGAATCTCTTGCTCTACCTCTAGAGTCCTAATCAAAATAGGAACTAATAAGGCACGTGTCTTTTTAGAGTTACAATACAATTATGAGATGTGACACATATCCTCATGATCCAATGATTCTTTCCACTCAAATTCGAATTTGGCCTTAAAGTTCCACATAAGGGTCTTCTAGAAGCCTCTTTTCAACCTACACATGTCAACAATCTAAAACCATTTGTTAGGTATAAACATATGCACATTATTTTCTAATTTTTAACCACAAATTCACTAAAAAGGCTTAGAATTAATAAAGTTTGGAAAAATATAAATGTGGCCCAATGATAATGAAAGTGGGATGAATGTGGTGACATAGTAGTGAAATGGAGGTGATATAATGGACATAATAGTGAAAGTGTAATGGAAATGAATGACATTTTCAAGACTCAACATATCCCCCAACTGAAGCTATTGCATGTCCTCATGCAATATATATTACATTAACTCTTTTGATCCTTGAGCTTTGGCTTAACTTTGCATGATATCATTTGATAACTTCATTTTTCTGCAAAGTGTTTTACTTGAGTTGCAACATGGTTGGTTCTTGTGTTACAACCATTTTTTTGTTGTTGCCTCATATTTTGATCTTTGAACTTTGCATAATGATATTTTGATTATTGTTGCAATTATATCTTTATTGGATTGCATGATGGTTGGTTCTTGTGTGACAACCATGCTTTTGTTTGTATCCAATTTATCCTTTAAGCACTTTTTTTTTTTTGAAAAGCCAATGTATGCTCATAATAACAATGTAATAGTTAATATATGTTGGAAGTATGTGAGCTCCTGAATATGATATCGACATGGCAAGATATGAAAATGAATGTATTCCCCCCCCCCAACTGATGGTATTGGCAATTTTATGAAATGAGGAAGAGAAATGTTTTTCCAACAACTATCATTCTAGCTTT